>SZWC01010364.1:72217-92241 GCA_023375785.1 Penium margaritaceum
TAGAGTTTGGGCAAGTCAGCCCTCTCACACTACTTAGCCATGGAGGCTAAGGCTCACACACTGGAGTCCATAATCTCACACAAGGGGGGAAATCAGCCTAGCAATCAGGCTGACCACTCACACACGACCTAGAGAGCTAGAGAATGCTCTCATGGCACACTCCTAGTGGTCACATAACCCACAAACCCATGGAGAATCGCCATGTGTCCATGACTAGCACACAAGGATCTCACCTCACCTAAAAAGTAAGGAGAGGTACCTTTATCCTAGTCAGCACACTCTGACAAGGCAATCCTAAGACCAAGGACCTTTTTGGATATTTCTCCCATCAGGTCTTGACCCTGGACCTCTCGCCTTTTTCTTTTCTCAGGCTAAGGCATGGAGCCATCACCCATGGCCACCCAGACATCGACGGTCCATGACCCCCGAAACTTCGAAAAATCATATCTCCCAATCCGACCGTTGGATCGACCTCAAACTTGTACCGTAAAGATTTTGCCACCAGATCTTTCAAATGGTAAAGTTGGATTGACGATCGGAGCAGGCATCTGGTACTTTCCTGGAACTTGCTCCTGTGGACCTGAAACTGAGCCGGATGACTCCTTTCCCAACAATCTCCCACTTTGTCGCAGTCAGAGTGGGCTGAGTCCACATGCCTTCATGCAGAATTGCTGCTTCTCACGGGTCACTGGCTTGGTGCAAAAATCAACGACCTGCTTGCTGGTTGGAGTAAACTCCAGCTTGATAGCACCCTCCTGTACCATGTGCCTGATGAAGTAATATGCGATGTCAATGTGCTTGGTACGTGCATGGTGCTCAGGATTCTTCGCGAGTGCGATTGCGCTCTGGTTGTCGACGCACACAGGAACTGGGACTACTACACTCCCACTCACCTCCGCCATGAGACGCTGGAGCCAAACCGCTTCCTTGGCTCCAAAGCTGAGAGAGACGTACTCAGTTTCCGTGCTTGAGGTGGCCACGACCACCTACCGCTTGCTGCACCAGCTGATGGCACCTCCATTCATGAGAAATACATGTCCAGAGATGGACTTGCGGGTCTCAGGATTTGAAGCCCAATCTGCATCTGTGTAGCCGATGATGTTGTTGTCGTTGCCGTTGTAGGTGATGCCGACGTTGATTGTTCCAGCAAGGTAGCGGAAGATCCGCTTCACTGCCTTCTGGTACTCCGGTCCGGGATTAGCCATGTGCTGGCTCACAGCGCTCACAGCCTGTGCGAGGTCCGGCCTGGTTGCCACCATCAGGTATATGAGACTGCCGACGGCGCTCTGGTACTTCTGCCGCTCGGCTGCATCTGCTTCTCCACTGAAGCTCACGAGGTACTGCCGCGTCTCCAGCGGCGTGCCGATGGGTTTGGCCTCTGCCATGCCGAACCACTCCAAGACATCCTTGATGTAGCGGCTCTGCTGCAGCAAGAGAGAGCGTGATTTGTGGTCACGCGTGATCTGGATACCGAGGAAGTATGATGCCTCCCCGAGATCAGACATCTGGAAGCGCTCTTGCATGGCCTCCTTGAACTCCTACAGTGCAGACATGCTGTTGGAAACGAGGAGCATGTCATCCACATAGACAATGATGATGAGGATCTCATGCTCATGCTGCCAGCGATACACGCTGTAGTCACACTCGCTGCGCTCTAATCCCATGCACTACAACGCCGCATCCAACTTCTAGTTCCAAGCACGCGACGCTTGCTTGAGGACGTACAGCGAATTTTGCATCTTGTAAACCAGGTGTTCCTGGCCATCCATGACGAACCCCTCTGGCTGCTCCATGTAGATCTCCTCCTCCAAGTCACCATTCAAGAATGCCGTCTTGACATCCATGTGGTGAACCTCGAAGTCCTCAGCTGCTGCATAAGAGAGGAGCGTGCGCACAGAGGCAAACTTTGCAACAGGGGCAAAAGTTTCTGTGTAGTCGATGCCCTCCTGCTACGAGTAGCCCTTGGCGACCAGCCTCGCCTTGTACTTTTCCAGGTTACCATCTGCTCCCCGCTTCTTCTTGAANACTTCTAGTTCCAAGCACGCGACGCTTGCTTGAGGACGTACAGCGAATTTTGCATCTTGTAAACCAGGTGTTCCTGGCCATCCATGACGAACCCCTCTGGCTGCTCCATGTAGATCTCCTCCTCCAAGTCACCATTCAAGAATGCCGTCTTGACATCCATGTGGTGAACCTCGAAGTCCTCAGCTGCTGCATAAGAGAGGAGCGTGCGCACAGAGGCAAACTTTGCAACAGGGGCAAAAGTTTCTGTGTAGTCGATGCCCTCCTGCTATGAGTAGCCCTTGGCGACCAGCCTCGCCTTGTACTTTTCCAGGTTACCATCTGCTCCTCGCTTCTTCTTGAACACCCACTTGCACTTGATCACCTTACGTCCAGGTTGACGCTCAGTCAGCTCCCACGTGCCGTTGTCCAGCTACGACTGTATCTCCTACTGCACGGCTTGCGTCCAATCTGATGCATCCGGTGCAGCCATGGCCTCCTTGTATGACGTTGGCTCATCTGAATCTGCTGCAACTGCGACGTTCATCTGTTCTGGTTTCTACAACATCCAGAAATGGCCGCGCTCACCAGGCTTGTAACGCACCCTAAGAGGGTACCTGCGACCTGGTGCTGGAGCGTTAGCGGGCGGTGCGCGCGGTGTTGTTGGCACAACTGCTGCTGCTGGTGGTGCTACATCTCCCTCCTCTATTTCTGCCGATGAGGCTGCTGTATCTGCAACATCTGACATGGGAGAGTAGAGTGATTCTCCCACTGTCACAGTAGATGAAGGATCGGGAGAGACTGGATCAGGAAGGATTTCTGCTCCTACTGTCTCGTCAGTTGCTGGTTCTGCTGCCTCTTCACAGACAATGTTGGTGCCGATGACGTTGCTCTCGTTGAAGACGACATCCCTGGAGATGATGACGTGGCCTGTATCCCTCTCGTAGAGGCGATAGGCCTTGCTTGCCACGTCGTAGCCAATCATCAGCATCTGCGCACTCTTTGTGTCCCATTTCTGCCGCTTCTCCTTGGGCACGTGCATGTGTGCCAGGCTACCAAATGCTCGGAGATGACCCACGCTTGGTTTCTTGCCAAACCACGCCTCGTACGGCATCATTTGCTCCAGCGCCTTAGTTGGACTGCGGTTCTTGATGTAGACCGCAGTGCTCACGGCTTCAGCCCAGAAGTCATAGGTCAGCTGAGCCGCGTGCAGCATGGAGCGCGTCGACTCCACAATGGTACGGTTGGCGCGTTCTGCTACACCGTTCTGCTGCGGCAAGTACGGCGCGGTACGCTGCGCCTTGATACCAGCTGCTGCGAGGTAGTCCTGGAACACCTTGCTCAGGTACTCTCCACCGCGGTCGCTGCGCAGCGCCTTGATCTTCTTGCCAGTCTGGTTCTCCACCATGGCCTTGAACTCCTTGAACCTATCAAAGCACTGGTCCTTGGAAGGAAGGAAGTACACAGCAGTGTAACAGCTGAAATCATCAATGAAGGTTAGGAAATACCTAGAGCCTCCAAAGCTCTGGGTCTGCATCGGTCCACACAAGTCCGTGTGGACCAGCTCCAACACCTCCTTTGCACGCTACCCTGCTGCAGAGAACGCCTCCCGGTGCTGTTTCCCCTCCAAACAGCCGATGCACAACTGCTGCTCAAAGTTAGAGATGGTCGGTAGGTCACGCACCATCTGCTTTGCTTGAAGCTGCTGCAAGGCGCGCATGCCGATGTGGCCGTAGCGCGCATGCCAGATCTCGCCATCTATCGCCTGCACTACTGCTGCAAGACTTTGCTCACGCGGGATCTTGGTCGCCCCCAGTAGGCGGTACATGTCGCCCTCCTTCACCGACCTGGCCAACTCCTCTCCTGTATCCTTGTTGAGGATGTAGCCATAGTCATCATCGAAGACGACGCACAGTCCTGTGTTTGTAAGAGAGGAGACTGAGAGGAGGTTGAATGCAGCATCAGGTACATACAGCACGCCATGGAACACTCCCACTTCAATGCCACGTGGGGTCTCCAACCACATCTCCACAATCCTAATTCCCTCAGCATACACCACCCGATCATCACCCATAGCGATAGGACGGGGAGGGATGGACATCAGCTGTGTAAACCACTCCTTGTGATGTGTGAGGCTCTTGGTACACCCTGAGTCCTTGTACCATGCGAGATCCGCCTTCTCCACCTGCGACATGTCAGACTTTGCCATGAAGAGACGGTCGCGCACCTCCTTGGCTACATTCATGTTGCCAAAGTGGCGCACACCAGCCTGGTTTTGCTACTGCTGCTGCTGCTGCTGACGCTGCTGTGACTCCTGCTGCTGCTTTTGCTGCTGCTGCTGCGATGACTGCTGCTGCTACTGCTCCTTCTAGTCCCTCTTGAGGTTGAAACACTCCTTTTTGTAGTGTCCCTCTTTCTGGCAGTAGTGGCATTTGCCTTTCTTTCTGCCTTTCTGCTGCCCAGACTACTACTGCTACTGCTGCTGGTTGCGTGAGCTCGTGGCCACAAAAACCGCTTCACTGCTGCCGCTGCCATTGCGCTTTGCTGCATTGCGACGTAATTCCACCTGCACCAGGTGTGTGCAGATGAAGTTGAGGTCGAGAGTTGGCTGGCACTCCAACGTCTCTCGCACCGTGTCGTAGCTGGTTGGGAGTCCCCTCAGCAAGAGGAGGATGAAGCGCGTCTCTTCCACAGGGTTGCCGGCCGCTCTCAGCTGCTTCGCCAGCTCCTTTGCCCTGTCCAGATACGCCTCCATTCCTTCACCACCCTGCATTCTCAGCGCCATCATCTTTTCCTCCAAAAGCATGAGGAATGCAGGATCCTTGCTCTCATACTTCTTGCACAACGTGTCCCACCCCTCCTTTGCAGTAGCCTTGTCACTCACGTACTGAAGATGCGGGTTGGAGATGGTGTTGACAAGCAACCTGTAGGCCTGCCTGTCCTTCTTCTTCCACTCCTCATACGCCGCTGGTACAGCTGCAGAAGATCCCGCATCAGTTGCACCCTTTTGCGACGTCTTTGCCGCCACCACCTGCGCTGCGGTGATGCCTTTTGACCGTGGAACTGGAGCCGGCTCGTCGCCGCTCACCACCTCCCACAAGCCCTTCTCCTCCAAAAGGAGGCGGGTACGGATCTTCCAAAACGTGAAGTTGGCGCGTCCCTCCAGCCTCTCCAAAGGCTGGGCTACTGTTACAACGCTAGCTGCTGCCATTTTGAGTGTTGGTGATGCTCAGCGCTGCCCTTGGATGGCGGCGCTACCCCTACTTCTGCTGTTGCTTCTGCGAGAAATCTGTCTGACAGAAAATGGACTGTAGATACCAACAGTCTGGGAATTTGGATAAATGGAGCCCATCACTGGAAAATTCAGCTCAAAACCTTTCAGATCGACCCATAAAACAGGGTCGTCAACAGGGGATTTTGAAAGATATGCCCTCTTGAAACCAGGGTATGTTTCTGCTCCTACTCCAACTCAGACCAGCCAGCTTGTAAACAACGTTTCTCCCAAACGAATCAATGGAATGCAAATATTTTTGCACCAATGGAAAGCTTAGGAAAAACACTACAATTCGCATGTGCCACGTTTTAAATGTGACAAAGAAACGAGAGAGTTATGGTCATCACAAGGCGACAGTCTTACTCATAGAGAAGAGTGTAGCCCTGGACGACCTCGTTTTGAGCATTACTCTCAATCCCACCATTGGATCTTTGCGATGATGGGCTCGTTGGAAAGCTTGTCTCTTGAACTTGAAGATCCAGTGGTTGATTGTCAAATCTGGTGAAGGTTTGACCCCAACTTGTCACTCTCAAAGTGACGGCCTGTGCTGGCTGAAAGTGGCAGAACTTGGCTCTGATACCAAATGTTGGATCTGGAGGAGAGAGGGAGCCTTGGAGCAGCGAGCATGTGTGATTGGAAGGGCATCACTTGTGCTGAAGAATGGTTGTTCAATCACTCAAAATGATGGAGTACATATAGAGGTAGAGCTTGGGCAAGTCAGCCCTCTCACAAGCCTCACCACTTAGCTATGGAGGCTAAGGCTCACACACTAGAGTCCATAATCTCACACAAGGGGGGAAATCAGCCTAGCAATCAGGCTGACCACTCACACACGACCTAGAGAGCTAGAGAATGCTCTCATGGCACACTCCTAGTGGTCACATAACCCACAAACCTATGGAGAATCGCCATGTGTCCATGGCTAGCACACAAGGATCTCACCTCACCTAAAAAGTAAGGAGAGGTACCTTTATCCTAGTCAGCACACTCTGACAAGGCAATCCTAAGACCAAGGACCTTTTTGGATATTTCTCCCATCAGGTCTTGACCCTGGACCTCTTGCCTTTTTCTTTTCTCAGGCTAAGGCATGGAGCCATCACCCATGGCCACCCAGACATCGACGGTCCATGACCCCCGAAACTTCGAAAATTCATATCTCCCAATCCGACCGTTGGATTGACCTCAAACTTGGACTGTAGAGATTTTGCCACCTGATCTATCAAATGGTGAATTTGGATCGACAATCGGAGCAGGCATCTGGTACTTTCCTGGAACTTGCTCTTGTGGACCTGAAACTGAGCCGCATGGCTCCTTTCCCAACAAACATACCGGCCCCTCTCGGACAGGGACTAGACCGGGAGAGGACCGAGTAGGTCCGAGTGGACCAACTCGAGAGGCCTCAGTGCTCGAGAACGCGAATCAGGGTAAATGCACCAGTGCATCTTCCCCTGAGCGCAAAAACGAGAGTCGGTCTTGGGTGGCTTCTCGAAAGAAGCCACGTCAAGACCGAGAGCAGGCTGTGTCCGAATGAGCTTCGACATAGTGTCGGAGCCCACGTGACAGAGACGACGGTGCAGCAACCGTTGGTGTTCCGGGGATAGAACACCAGTGACAAAAACACAACCAGAGGAGGAGGGAGAGCAAGGGGACGAGGGTCGAGCAATGCGATACAAATCATCTATAACTGAAGCACGTAGGACAATGGTACGGGTGTCAAGAGCAGTCACAGTCGCTGAATCAGCGATATGCTCAACGGAGAGACCCATCAGAGTACAGGCACGCACAGACAGTAGACTGAGCTCAAGATTAGGCACAAACAACACGTCAGAAAGATACAGGGGGCCAGACGGACCATCAAAGCATAAAACCCCAACACCGTGGACCGGCAAGGACTGACCAGAGCCTGTACGAAGAGAACGGACAGTCGTGACAGCACCAAGTACCACAAAGTCACTATGACGACACGTCATGTGATGGGTGGCACCAGAATCGATGATCCAAGTGCCACCGGAGTCATGACTGGTGGACATCAGTGTACAATGAGCAATGGAACACTCGGCATCAGAGGGACGTTGAGCCGTCAGTGGGAAGGAACGACGTACATTATGAAGGTGAGACTCATGAATCCAGTCAGTGCAGTCAGGCCCATCATCATCACATGCGGACTGTGCTCCCCGACACGTGTCATCACGAGTCACGAGGACGGACAAACAAGCAGTCTGTGACCCACTCGACGATGACAACACACTCGCACCTCCCTGAAAGTGAAGCGCCAGAAGATGACAAAGCTCGGCGATGGTGCGGTCACGTGGGTCTGGATCACTGCTGCTCGCTGGTAAGGACGCAAGAGCAGCTGCAGTCGTGGTTGCTGCGCGTCGAGAGGAGTGTGCGGGCGACGTGCCGGACGCGGTGCAAGAAGCATGGGCAGCCTGAAGCCCACGAGTGATGCGCGCCTTGTCAAGTGGCTGGTGGCACTCGGTGTAGCGATGGGCGCCTCCAGAGTAATAGTAGTGCACAGAACGGCCACTGCTACCACTGGATGACCACTGCTGCTGACCCGATCCGCGCTTCCTATTCTTCTTCTTCCCTTGGGCAGCTGCTGCAACGCCCTGCGTCTACGTGGGTATAGACGGGGTCGAAGAGGAGGAGGAAGATGAGGTAGTGATGGAGGTGGATGAGGGTGACTGTAGGAGGGAAGATGGTGGTGATGCGAGGACTGTTGCAACGAGGGAAGTCTCCTGATGCGCTATTGCTGTCTCGCGGGCTGATGTCACCTGGAGGAAAAGCTGATGCGCCCAAGGGAGCAGCTGTAGAGTGGCTGAGAAAGGCTCGAGGGTAGCGTCGTTGTACCGTGTGAAGATTTCGGTGCACTCCAGGCGAATTCTGAGCATGATCGTCCGAAGCGCCCACAGCTGTGTTCCCCCTGAGGTCCCCAGACGCGTGTAGATACGAATGGCGCGTCGCCAGTAATCCGGCGCAGGCTCTGCTGGTCCCTAACAGAGCGAGTGGAAAGCACGAATGTGTGACGCACGCATGGTGTGCGTCTCTGCGGCCGGTAGGGACAACCTCAGATCCCAGCCTCCACGAGGATCGGCTCCGGTGCCTGTGCCGGCCTCGCCAAGGAAGGGGCGGAAGTCGACAACAGTCTTGCGTGGCATGGCATAGAGAAGACCGCGCATGGCTCGGGCTGCTGTCAGCGCCTGTGCTGGATTTGTAGACTGGTATGGGCTGTGGTAGTAAGGCCACACTCCCTCAGAAGTGACCCACACCTGAAACAGAATCTCCTAGCAGTCGAATCCATCCTCGCTGATGTACCGTGGAGGTGGTGCCTCAAAGTCCTTTGGCTGCCGCTCTGTGGGGAGAGCAACCGTAGGCTGAGGAGGGCGAGAGACGGGAAAAACTCCTGGGAGAGGGTGATCACCGGGGAAGTCAGGTGACGATCGTATCGGGGACACGGGTGGAGGTCGGGTACTCGTCTGCAGCTGACGGAGGCGATCCTGTGAAAGACGAATCTCCTGCTCTTGAGAGTCATCCTCGAAGCCTGGCATGAATGGCTCGTCATCAAGGAGGTCAGCAGGTGGTAGAGAAACCACAACAGGAGGTGAAGTAGGTGAAGCACCTGTCACGGGCACCTGGGCCGAGTGCTGGGTAGAGGCCGCAACGCCGGCAGCTCCCTCAGAAATCCGCGAAGGAGCTGTGGACTGAGCACGCAGAAGCTCAGTCAGCGTGCGGATCGCGTCGCTGCAGACGACGCAACTCATCCTGCTGGCTACGCAGGTCCGCAATGGTCTGCGAGCGAGGGCTCAATACCCCTGAAGAAGAGGAGGGATCACCTGGCCCCTTGTCCTTGTCGTCGGGCGAAATTATGTCGCCGCTCATTGTGGGACAACAGGTCAAGTTTGTCCAATTTCAAAACCGTGTGCGTTTCTCGAGGAGTTGAAATGCTGGTAACTTTTGACTTTCCGGGTGAAAATTTGGCTAAGTGTAATGCTGACGTCAGCAAGTGGTTGCTGATGTCAGCACAACCTGATGATGTCAGCAATCAACAATGCTGACGTCAACTCGTCCCCTCCTCCCTTTTTTTTGAACTGTTCTGTACGTGTGTGGAGCCGCGTCGCGGTGGCGTACGGCAGCTCCGCGGAAGCTGCGCACCAGCTTCCGCCTAGCTCCTGCTGTAGCTATGCTGTCAGCTGCAGCAGTAGCTGTGTAGCTACGTGTGCAGTGGTGCCAGCAGCGGCTGTACTGCTGCTACTACTGCTGCGCGCTGCAGCTGCTGCTGGCTGCCGCCGCCGTGCGCTGCTGCTGCTGCCACTACTGCACTGTTGTTGCTGCTATTGCCGTTGCTGCTCTGCTGTGGCCGCCGCGACTGCCGCTCTTGCTGCTGTGCTGCTGCCGCTTCTGCCGCTGCTGCGCTGCTACTACCGACGCTGCTGCCGCCGCTGCTGCCACGCTGCTGCTGCGGCCGCTGCTGCTGCGCTGCTGCTGCCGCCGCCTCTGCTGCTGCTGCTCTGCTGCTGCGGTTGTGGGAGGGTGGCTGCACACACTGTAGCCGCCACACACCTCTACGTGGCGATACACGCCGCTACTGCTGCCGCTGCAGCTGCGATCTCACGTGGTGGATGGAGTGCGTTGACGGCGACCGGCCGTCCCCAACAGACCCCAGGAACTCAACTACTGCTGCTCCTCTGCTGCGTCTCTGCTGCGCAGCTTAGTGAGAACTATCTCACTGCTCTGATACCATGAGAGAGTGCGTAGAAGCTTCGTAGCAACACAGCCGCTGACCGGGCGTCAGTGCCTGATCAGACGGTGACGATAGTCACAGGTCGTACATACAACGGCAAGGGTTCGGCTAGGAGACACAAGGCACAGTGTCAAAATGCTTTATCTAGCATATGTAGAGAGGGATGACAAATGACATGTCCATGGCATGAGTACCTGCCGCGGCGCACGGCGGGTGTCGCATGCGGCAGTCCAAAAGCTGTCCTAATACTGGCCCAAAACAACTGTTTTGGCCGTAACTCTGCGCACACATGTCCGAATGCTACGCCGTCTGAACCTAGACGTGCAGAATCAAAAGACGGACGCTACGACTGGTCACATGCATGCATCCATTGACAGACAGAGGACACACAATGTAAAAACATGCAAATAGGCCTCATGGCCAGTCCACCGAAAGACCCCTGCAAGACGTAGAAAACACAACAAAGAGTCCCGGTGGCATCTGGGGCTCAGGAACAGTGGTCGGTCAGCTCCAAGCTGGTAGTCCGCCGCCTGTCGTCGCGCCGGTGTCACCAGGGCCGCCTTCCTCAGGGATCTGCACTAGTATGGACACGGCCGAGTGGTCATAGTAAACTATACAGGAACGGCACAAAGCACAAGAAATAGGTGCGCCCAGTTTGGACTCGTTTGACAACTGAAAGGCCATGGTTCGCAAAACTTGGGTGCTTTCCTTCTAGCAAGCATGGAGCAAATCCATGAAAGAGTGCATGAAGGGTGGCCCGGTCGACCGGCGTCTATCACCTCGCTAGCTCTGTACTCGCAAATCACTTGCTTTCATTTCTAAGCCGACGTGTTGGTTGCTCCATCTCCATGGCATGTGTGCACCTCCATGATCTTTGCACCTATGAGAAGTCATAACGTTGGGACCCAACACACACTAGCACTTCAAGCATTGGCCACCACAATTCACACAAGACATCATGCAAGTGAGTGAAGATACTAGGAGGATGGAATTAGTGGAGTACCAGCGAACGGGTCTATGTGAAGGAGAAGAAGCTGAAGAAAATTGTAATGTACTCGTGCATAAGGTACAAAGCGGTGTCACAAACTACTACTACCAAAGATCCCACGTTTGTCTATGACATTGATCAAGACGAACAAAGCCTTTGGGTTGTCTTAAATATCTACTGGTTCTGAACGATTCATTGTTGGACATCCCCACAAACTTTGGAACGGGCTTAGCCACTACATCAAAGGGTTCGATAAGATACTTGTGGTGACTAACTACAAGACGACACACTTTATCCCAACTATGACCACCATCACTACGGAGGGAATATTGAAGTTGGTCTTGAGTCATTTCATCCAGCCTCACACAGCTCCTTGCACCATCACGGGACAAAGAGAAGATGTGTGCAACCTTCATAGACCGGCTGCACTCTCCTAGTCACCTACCACAAGTGCAAGTGCGAAACAAAAGGATTTCAGCTAGGGGAGACACAATGGAATCTCGATGAACGTGATTGGAAATAGAGACAGCAAGTGATAAGGGCACATTTTACACAGCTGACATTGTGCACGACAGATGAGGCATGAGACATGTTTTGTGTCCTTATGAACACTATTTTTTGTGCATCACTACGCACACTCTTTAGACTGAGAAGCCGTATGAACCTAGAGCTACAAAAATACAAGTGAAACGTAACGGACCCACACATGCTAGGATATGGCATCAGGTCAAATCCCTCACATGCAAAAATATGCAAACAATGCCAAGGACTTGCTGACCGCATTTAGGGTTAATCGACTTAAATTCATGCACTCGAGTTCGAGTGCATCAGCTAAAAAAGCCGCGTCGGAAGTTTCTTTCCGACTTCGCCCTCGATTTCAGCGAAGACCCCTTTTTCGCCGAAATCAAGGGCGAAGTCCGCACAAAACTAACATCGGCTTTGCCGATGTCAAAATGGTGGTCGACGCTCGATCGCGAGGTCGCGATCGAGCAACAACCCCTTTTTTTGCGTCAGACATGCAAACCCCCGTGTACGATTTAGGGTTTTCTGTGGTTTGTGCAGTCGAAGCCTGCACAAAACACAAAACCCTACATCGTACGAGGGGGTTTGCATGTCTGACGCAAAAAAGAAAGGGGTCGTTGCTCGATCGCGATCGAGCGAAAACACCCTTTTCATTCTTTTCCCCACCATGCAAATCCACGTTCAACCCCTATTTTGAAGCCCAAACGTCGAACAAACCCATCCCCGAATTACACTTGGCGGTTTAGGGTTTTATTTTTGCGCGGGCATCTGTTGGGCCCGGAGGTAGCGGGGCCCAGCAAATTCCCTTCCATCGTAGGGGGAGTCTCGGACCCCCCATCAAAACCTACCCGCAAACCCCCCTCGAACAGTCACAAACCCCTCGCTCAAGGGGTTTGTGAATGTTTGACGACTTCGCTGGCGAAGCTCCGCCTGCGACGTCGCAGAGCCGGGCGAAGTCCGATTCCGCCCCCCGAAGACGGACTCCCGGCCCAAAAACGTGCACTGATCTACGAGTGCACAATTTTGGGTCGATTAACTCAACCTCGTTGACTGGGAAATATTCAGTGACTGCCTATGGGGAAACCAAATGTTGTTACAAGGTGCAGACATTTGGCACCAACAACATAAGACCTACTGGGGTGAACCATGGGTCTTGTAGGACGACTTCATAGATTTCTTGATCTACACAACGTCAGCTCCAACTGGGTCACCGTTAGGGATGTGCATGAGTGTGGACTTGGCCGAGCGGTCATAGTGAGTTGTAGACAAAACTGGACAGGGATGATCAATGGACCAACACTCCCAAATAACCGCATTGTATGTATGGTCATGCACGTGTGAGAATTTTGTGCAAAGAAATGTTCAACAACACAAGCATACACCCTACAATCAATCACCCCTAGACACGGGCTGTAATCTAAAATGGCTGCTCTAAATTTTGCCACGCGCAAATGCCTTGATAAAGAATTATCTCTATCTCTCTCTACTTCCTTGCTCACGGAGATGAAAAAGATCACCTGTTGTTGTACCAAGTCACGCATAAAATGAAACTCAACAGCGATGTGCTTTCTTGCGTACACGGACAACAGTACCATTCTCTGCATTAGCAAGAGTTCTCCGGGTGTCTAAACAAAGAACAATGCTTTAAATTACCTAACAACCTTAATCTTGCAAAACAAGTACCCTGACCACATAACCTGGACATAGACCACCCTTAATGCAATGAACTCCAGGAAATTCAACCCTGCTTTCTGCATTGTTAGAATGAAATGGTGTAACCCGACAGACCGAGTGACCAAGTGTTTTTTTGTCTTCAGTAACTACTAAAAACCGTCAATGGAAGCAATATCCAAGGTATAGGGCTGAGACCATAAAACAAATCAGGCGTAACACTTCATGTAAGGCTCTCACCTGTGTGCTCCATGAGAACTGTGCATGGAGATTGAAAACAAAGACAATTTCGAGATGAGTGGTGAATGATGCACAAATAAAGAACGGTCTCATGAAGAAGGATATTACTGGCATGGGCCATGATATTTATCTTATGTATGGGATGGATCAGGCTACCAATGTGAAGGTTTGAAGAGGTACTTTGCACTTGCAAGACAATTTCATATGTGAACGTGAACGTAGAAGAACATAACATTTAAACTGTAGGAAAGAAGTTCCCTTTGCACAATGTGTTTATCTTTCGTAGACAGTTTTATGAGGTAGACTACTAAGGTGCCACCGTTCACGTAGACCTATCTCTAATTTGCATCCATTGTGATAACTATCTCCATGCTGTCCCTATTATATGATTCTGAGAAGTAATGTAAGAATTGCTCACTAGGATAGAACAATATCTTTTTCTTACCCCCATTTGCAATGAATGATTGCTACGTCGGCCCCATGTTTAAGGGTGACCTGGATATAAGGTAGAACCAGTTGGTGATTAACTTGAAAAAGAGGCGACGTGGTGATACATTAAGAAGTAAGGGTATCTTGAACACGATCGATTCATCATGGGGGCGGCTTGGAGATGGATAAACTTGTGCAAAGTGCTTGGTTCAATACCACCTTTGGTACGGGGTTACGATAGCCATTTGTCGCTTATACCCAATGTAGTAATAGTTTTCCATGAAGACGAATCGCCTTCATTCGAAGCGATTTTCTGTCGGATGTCTATTTGACACTGGTTTATAGGTTTGGTAACTAGGAACCTCCATGTAAAAGAAATAAAGTTGACAGAAAACTAAGTACTTAGGAAAGTAACATATCGTACGTAGTGGCGAATTGGACATGTGCTATTTGAAAGGGAAATCGGGGAATACTGTTGGCAGATGACAAGCCGCAAAAATGAACAGCCAACAAACCAGTAATGAGACATCGAGGAGTGGATTGCATACAATAAGTATTTTTTGTAACCGATCGATGCAAATCCATGTTGTAGCGGATTGGTCAAAATCATTGGAAGACTAGACCAAAACCGCAGTGCTTGTGGGTCTCCGACCCTCAAGCCATCCTGTCCAACCGCCCATAGACCAGGGATCCCCACTCGATCCGTGTGACACCGGCCGCATGCTACACTCCCCCACCGCTAGGAGTAAGCTGTCCTTGGTATCAGGACGTAAGACTTGAGCCCCGACGTTGTGATACCAATGTGATGATTCGAGCTTCCAGCTTTCCCTGCACGGGTAGTTGACAATGATTGCCCCCCTTGAGAGATGAGGAGGGAAAAACCCCTCCAGTAAGCGCTTGAAACCATTCTACAAACTCCGATGATGAATTCTATGCAAGAGCTGGAGACTTGACTTGTTATAAATGTGGACATCAATTGCTAGCGACCGTTTCAAAACCACTGTTGTTTAACATCACATGCCGAAACACGAGGTATTCTATTTATAACCATTGATATAGTGGCGGTTAGAACACGGCATAAAGCAAACATCAAAACACACCCTTAACATTTTGTGGACATGCGCTGTCAAAACAGGCACATGCCTTTGTCTAGATGTTTGCTTGACAGTCTGGAAAGGAACGTGGCACATAAACTACAGCTCGGGTATATTTTCCCGTTGGAGACTAGCCAGATTGTATGTGAGGAAGAAATTTCTGTAGCTTCTCAAGATTTGGTCTTGCTCAAAGCATCGCGATTTGATAGTGAAGGAAACTAGAAGCTACATTTTGGCAAAAAAAAGGGGTCGTTGGATGTTCCATCATTCACAGTTCGCATCAGCTTTACAAAGGGTGCCGTGACCGGGAACATGTGAATCGGTGGTGGCAACTCACGCCACTCATCTTTTGGGGTGACTTTTGGGGAAATCTTTCATGAAATGCTTTATGGATCACGAAGTGGAAAGTAGAAGTAAAGTTCGGGACCTACAAACTACCTTCTCGTGGCGGATGAATTGTGTTTCCTTCTTCATATTCTGGCACAAGGCAAGTGTCACACCACCCCACAACAATTTGATCCTGCATTTCGCTTTCCCTCTTTCAGAATAATCGTAAGTCGGAGGTCATTGTTAGGCATGTGCAATCACACCGGAGCCAGTAGCAACTCGCCTTCGTGGACGACACTGATGGAAGGTTTATGAGACTTTCTGATGCAAGACTGTCAGCATTGATCCATGTTATTAAGTTGCACACCACAATGACCGCGCAAACTGTTGGGTACCCTTGACAAGTTGTTAGAAAATCACTACTGATACTGAGGTGTAGCAACTCGTAGCAACTCTCCACGCGTGGATCATTTTTTAAGAAACATTTGTTGGCCGAACCGGCGTTGATTCAATTTGCTTGTCCTTACTTGACGTCATCAAAGTGGGCCACGTCATCGCATACATACTTGACGTCACTCCACTTTCACAATTATGATTTTTTAGGACATGCATGCTACTTGCGAGCGGATGGTGTTGTTACGTACCAGATGTACACAAGTCCCTGATCTTCTGAGTGGGCATTTCTGTCATTATACAAATAGACCACTATGTGACGAGACCTCGATTTTCACTCTGACGCTCGAGGGAAATTTGGCCAACAACCCTCGCCCTCCGATGAACCTTCCCAATTTTCTGACAACTTTGACCTCTCTCAACAATCTACGACAGAAGTATCACGACCTTTCGGTCGACTTCTCGATGCATCGAGACATATCTTGATTTATAAAGATGCATCTCGCATCTTCACTGTCAATAATTGAAGCCCCCCAACTTCTCGGTGGAGCTTCTCAAACCCAACCACTCATAATGCGACTCCACACGCGTCGCTCGACAATCGGCCCAACGACCCCGACAAAGCCTCATTCGTAACTTGACACTTGTATACATATGTTTGACCATTTTGACACTTATGTTTGAAGTAGACTAATGACTCGAGTGTCCCAAATTCTAAAATTGGTTTGCCTTGCAACTTCTACCTGTTCACTATCTATGCTCCGTTTGGCATAACGGTCTGGCGGGGCCAAGAATTTTGGATTGGCTCAAGAGTTGGGGGTTTCTCTTGATGAGCACCGCTTCATGTGCCCTTCCATTGCGAAGAGCCTCGATCACGACATTGAGATGTTGAAGCAGATGGATGTTGATCCCTTCCAGCCCACAGAAACGGTTCGCCAATTCCTCGTTGATTCCCGCCTGTCATCTAGTGCCACCTGTCCTTCCTAAAGTGGAAGTTGAGCTGGTCGGTAAGGGCGACTGGTTTGCCGAAATTCCAAATCATGCAAGCATCACGGATGAGAGCTCCTTCTAGTCAATTGGTGGCATCAGCACGTCTTACCACTACTGGTTGATTTCCTCCAAGTGTCTAACACATACGGTTTGCGTAAGGAGACGGACACCGTTGGCCGTCGATGAGGCCTCGCCGCTCTCTTGCTGCTGTTGGATGGCCTTTAAATCGGACCACCAACTTAGCACCGTGCCAACCAAAAGCACGGCAGTGAGGTCAATGTTTTTTTATTCACCATTGACCCGAGTAGCGGTAAAGTACAACCCCAAACTCGTCAGCCACATCCGAACTGTCAATCCTTTGGAATTTTCTAGATCGAACCATTCTGGCGGGGCCAAGAATTTTGGATTGGCTCAAGAGTTGGGGGTTTCTCTTGATGAGCACTGCTTCATGTGCCCTTCCATTGCGAAGAGCCTCGATCACGACGTTGAGATGTTGAAGCAGATGGATGTTGATCCCTTCTTTCCCACAGAAACGGTTCGCCAATTTCTCGTTGATTCCCGCTTGTCATCCAGTGCCACCTGTCCTTCCTAAAGTGGAAGTTGAGCTGGTCGGTAAGGGCGACTAGTTTACCGCTGTTAGATCTGCGAACGGGTTGCTCATCGAAGTCGTAGGGGTTGCTCCAGCTGCCGCATATCCTGCCATGCTAGCATTCACTTTTGCTTCAAGATCCACAAGCGTAGGCAGGTTCTACTCCTCCATTGCCAAATTTGTCACCGAATACCCGCTCGTGGTCGTCAGATGCACTCCCTTGCTTCACGCCATAGTCGTTAAGTCTGCAAAGTCTTGACGTGCAAGATGGGTAGGCGACTCATGCAAGGAAGTTCTCTGGATGGGTAAAGTAGTCGGATGCCTCTCCAGCACCTATGTGGTCTGATATAGTGGAAGTTGAGCTGGTCGGTAAGGGCGACATCCAGTGCATGTCGACGCTGCATCGTATGGAGCATCGACATGCTGCGTTTTCTCGTTGTTCATGGGTAAAATGTTTGTATTCTCAGGTCTATTCGTAGGGGAGTCTATTCTTCCAAACGCCGGGCAAGGCATACAAACAATCAAGTTTTGTGGGTAATCCCCACATGTACCCAGCAACATGTGGGATTTGCTAGGAGTTGACTGGATGACGTCGCCAGGTTTGAGAGACACGGTTTTACACATACTTGAGTACTTTGCCGTGGATGAATGAGGTCTTCGATGTATGTTTTGTTCTTTTCTGGCTGCCGAGAAGTGAAACTATGTGCCGCTCGCTGACGGCAGACCACACGTATACAGACGTGCGTGAACGTGTTACATTGTGTTGTGAAAGAGAACTCCGTACGGAGGAACAGGCAAGTGCCAGCTTGCTGCCGGCAGGTTGAGAATAGAGTTCAAATGTAAACAAAAACTAACAGAGCACTCCTTTCCCCGCTGTCGCTGTCAAGGCTAAGAAAGGTGGTTTCCACACACATTTGACAACTTGGCTAGAAACATTTGAAAACCAACGAGGTTTGACTGCTTCGTAGTGGGAGTCGCTTTCACGACGCATTTATTTTTTAAATTTCAAATCTAGCCTCGACGTCATGGGATTCAAGCAACGAGTAAACTACTGCTCCCGTTCCCCCGTCCGCAGGTTTTTAGGGAATGGGGTCGCGACCTGAGGGTGCACCATCAATGTCTTCGCAGTCGACTTCCTCTCTGTTTTCATTTGGAATTTTAACCTTATTTCATCACTGCCGCAATGCCATTTCTTTGATGCATTCTGCTGCAAAAGAAGGAAAACACTACACATCAGCAGCCAGCTGTTCAGATTCAAATGAAAAATAAAAGGAGGTTTGTCAGCCCCTTACGTAAGCGAGACGACAGCCCGAAAAAACTGGAATGTCGTGGTAACCCACCAAGACCTAAGAGCCGCACATATTGTCACTTCTTGGCTGCCAGAAGAGAACGAAACAGTATTAGGGCAGGTCAAATCAGCAGACATGATGACATCATCACCTGGATCTGCTGACATCGACCCCAAAGCTGACTTCAGGTTCGTTTTCAAACATCCATTTCTCGGACAACAAATTCGGCTTTGGCTGCATACTTCAACGGATTCTAGTTTCATGGATGACGACAGCTTATGTCGAATGTCCGGGAGGGTTTGGCCTTTGTCAGCGTCGTTGTTGCACTAACCAACCAGAAATTGAATGCGGAGAATCGAGTTTGATTGTAGTGTGAGGTCGAAGTCTGCGTCGAGGCAAACCAAGAAATGGATTCCGGGCACTGTATCCTTAAGGCTGGTCTGTCTACCGTCTATCCGCGACCGCTGCAATCCCTTCTGGCCGCAGCGTTGACATCTGGCCGCTATTGGGAACATGGGGATACCCACACCAGAGGGACGCCGCGCCTGTGAGGTGGAGGGACAGGGGGGACTCGAAAGCAGCTCTCGCGGGGACAAAACGGTCTGGGTGGCCGGAAATCCCCGAACTAAAGGGACGATTCGCAAAAATCGCCCAAAATATTCAGTCACGGGGAACCAGTCCATCGACCTTAATAAAAAGCAGGACCTTTCCTACTCGAGCCCAACCAAACACGACCTCAAAGCACGCGACCACCCGTCAAAGCCAGGACGGCTTTTTTGACGGCCGCCTGTCGGACACCGTTCTTAAACGGGCGCGCCGTTTGTTTTTTTTTTCCCATCGGTTCGTCATGCTAAAAAGACCAAACCAGGTTGCGCTTCGGACGGATCGCGCGAATCCATGCACGCACTCTAGGAGCCTCTCTCACAGAGGAAATGTTTTTTTTTTCCCCCAAGTCACTGAGTTCCACCGATGTCAAGGTTGTCGCTTCACGCGCTGCACACACGAATGTGCAGTACGCCATCAAGCGCCCAAGTCACCAGGGCACTTCTCGCTCCACTCACAGCCAACCCTAGAGGAGATTACCTGAGTGCCTGAGATCGCTGGAGACGGCGTGAGATGGAGTGACATGAGGTGAAACAGTGTGGACAACGTGACGTGAAACAAGTCTAAGGCGTGATGCGACGTGCGCCGGTGTGAGACGAAGTGATTCAGCGTGATCAAGGGTGAGCCGACGTAATCCGCAGTGATCCGGTGTGATCCGGCGTGAGACGGCGTGAGACGGCGTAAGACGGCGGATTCAGTGGCGTGAGACTGCGGATTCAGTGGCGTGAGACGGCGGATTCAGTGGCGTGAGAGGGCGGATTCAGTGGCATGAGACGGCGGATTCAGTGGCGTGAGACGGCGGATTCAGTGGCGTGAGACGGCGGATTCAGTGGCGTGAGACGGCGGATTCAGTGGCGTGAGACGGCGGATTCA
>SZWC01010365.1:6597-27558 GCA_023375785.1 Penium margaritaceum
TCTATATCTATATCTATATCTATATCTATATGTATATCTATATCTATATCTATAGCTATATCTATAGCTATGTCGAAATCTGTATTTGTGTCTAAAACAATATCTATATCTATATCCACATCATTCTACCTTTCTAAATCTAAATCTATATCTTCATGTCTATGTAGACATTGTTTAACAAGGCAGTAGGAGGGGAAGGTAGGAAATTAGATGGCAAGATGTAGGTAATTTGTGGCACGGAGAAGAGTGAAAGAAATGTTTTTCCCTGAGACAACAACTCATTTGAGAGACGATTGGCTTCCTTATGGTAGAGGTAATCATGGGAGTTAGCCATGTGGATATCTTCAGCTCTACGTTCTATGAGGCATTGGGGTTTTTGGAGCTTTAAAATGGGACGAGATACATAGGATTTTGAGGGCGGAATGCGCTCTCAAGAGGTATGAGGGGTGATTTTTCAATTGAATGGGAAATAAATACAATGGAAGATGTATAAAGGTGAGGATCAAGAATGTATTTTCTAGAAGGGTTTGCAATTGATGGATGAACACAATGATTGCATTTGACCTTTATTTGGTTGTTTGGCATTTACCACGGTTTTCCACAACATTTGGCAAACTATAATGAGAGCATACAACTCAGTTGTGTACAACATCAAGAAAATCAAAGAAACATGCACTGAACATGATATACGTCTTGTAAAAAGATATTTCCCATGACTTCACAAGGCTGGCTGTATTGAGAACTCATCTATGCCTGCTAACAAAACCATCAATACGTTTTTCTACCTTCACTCAAAAGCGCAAGTAAGGGAATGTAACGCAAGCAAACACCTTGAAAACCATACCACTATTCTAAGGAAAGACATTCTATCAAGAATTAAAAATCAGACACCAGAATGAAGAGGATAGGTCCTGCTTGAGGCACAAACCACAACTTTGCGAAGATAAGAACACGTAAGACCCATCGTGGAAAATTGCCTGCAAACCACAAAACACACCCTCCAGGAGCAGCCCCATGAGGACGCACAAAGACGTGCACCACCAAAAGCATCTCACGAGTGGCACCCCAAAAGAAGCATCCCACTAGAAGCACTCCACCAAAGGCTCCCTACTAGAAGCAATCTACCAGCGGCACTTTACAAGAATTGAAAACCACTCAAAAAACTCCAATTAGCCATGGTTGAGTTTTTCGAATTGGGAACCTCACCAAAAGGACAACGCACACATAAGGGAGGTAGAGGATATTTTTCTAACATAGATAATAATAAAAGGGGTACAATTCCCACTGAAGACAGTCAAAATGACTAGGATAGAATTTGACAACATGAAGATCTCATAGAAAAGACACATGAGGTTGGCGGTAGCCCTATTAACAACCTTAGATGGAAAGAGGACATTTTGGGTACTCAAGAGAGGGCATTAGGCTATCTTTCAAGTAGACATGCTTGCCAAAAAAAATCAATATGAGCAGAAATTGTGACTCATCTTAGAAAAGGTACGTGTTGATATCACATACATTAAAACTACATGCTAGTAGTTGGTGGGAAACTGGGGAATCCCACTTAAAGAACGGGATGAATAAAGGCATGATGGCATCCTCAATGAGAGTAGCAAAGGAGGAAAAGTGTGCAAAACGACCAAGTGAAGCTATAAGAGCTGCTCTTAAAGGCCAAACCTGATCAAGGAGAGTAATGGCACCACAAGCAAAAGTGCAAAGATGAGCGCGTTATTGAACAATCTACAAACGAGGGTGAAAGATGGGAGGCAGGGAACACAAACAATGGAGATGACCTACATCACCTGAAACAAACAAGGCAGGCGGGTGACTACAGCGAGCGTGTGGGCGGCTCTCACACATGGGTGGTTTAGTACAACACGTGACAAAGGAAAGAACGTGTAGTTACATTAAGTAAGGGGAATATTAAGAGCAAGATTGTAGTGCTCCCAAGGGCCATCCATGTTGGCTCAAGACACAAATCACAGAAATGGTCAAACTACATTGTATGGACCACGTGACAATGAACAAAGGAAAGAGCCATGTACAAGATGAGCAACCATTAGCTTCATGGCGTCAAGAAATGCCTTTATGCCAGCAAGGGTGGCATAGAGGCCACCAATGAAGAATTATATGCAGGCAATGTAAGTAAGAATGCTAACACCATTACTGATGGCAGCAATGCCATCCCCATCAAAAGAACCACCATCAAGGCAAACAACACCAACCAAAACAACTGTAGGGACAGCACCACCATAAAAGCGGTGCCACCAACATCACTTATAACACAAATTGGCCCAAATAAATTAGCATGAACACAAGGGGTAGCACTACTAAAGACAATGAAGTCATGAATAGTGAACATCTCGCCACCCACACTACGTAAAAGTCGCACATGGAGAGCAAACACTATGGGTCCACGTTGAGCGATCAAGTTCCGGAAAGGTGACAAGATCATTAATTGTTGGCCTTAATACCCATTTCTATTTCCATTTTTATATCCTTGTGTTCATGTCCATATCTATATTCATGTGTATCCTTAAAGTGCTTGAAAAATTGCACGAAGTTTTGCCTTGAAGTGGGAAAGTTTTGTATCCTTATCATGTAGAGGATAAAGATGATCAAAGGCATTCACATGGTAGAAAGCTACACTACATCTTCTAGTGACCCATCAACATTGAGGTGAATTCAAGAAACCAGGTGACCATTCACATTAAATGTGTGGTTATGGACCTATGTATCTAATTGTGTAAATCTTTGCAACCTTCTAGACAAAAGCTTCTTAGCAGTTCTTAGAAAACATAAAAAAGGTATCTATTTAACTTATTCCATCATGTCTACATATTTCAACACAAAAAATCATCCATCTAGCCATTTCAAAAAAGATGTGCACAAATATCATAAACAAAAAAAAGTTCAATGATCAAAACTTCTCCCACTTGGCATGGAACTTTGAAGAAGCAACCTAACAACACAAGATGTGGGAATTCTTAAAAAACGTATGGATAACTTTAGCTTTGTCAAGTAAACAAAGAATTCTTGAACAAGTCGAGCATTTTACATTCACACAATACTTAGTATTAAGAAAGAACATGGTGCATCAAATTCAAAAACAAATCTACATGAACAAAGACAACCTAACCTACCATATCTATATGGCCAAAGACAGTACACAAACATTTTACCTATCAATAAAAGTGTTTTCCACACAACCAATTGAATGGAAACTTCTAAAAAAAATGAATAGGGTGAAACGTATTTGAAACTAGCTCGTTATCATGGGCTTACATCTTAAAACAATACCTACTTTTGTTCCAGATAGTGGACGAACTTGGTCAAAAATGGAGAGATGTGAAGCACTTTCTACACTCTCCAAAACCTTATTTCCTCGACAAAAACTTCATCTTCATGATGCTCCTTCAAAACGACGAGGAGCATAAGCTATAACTAATAATCCTTCTCTAATTCATCTTTTGGAGATTCAAGCCATCCATGAATGTCCTCATCATCTTCCTTTTGCATGTTATCAAACATCCCAGCCCTTCTCTTGAGATCCTTGAACTTATGAAAACATCCTATGACCGAATGAAAATAGTATAGAAGAAATAAGAACATTGAGAAGTCTTGTTAGATGCGATAGCTACAGTTATAGGATAGAGAGTCTATCAAAAACTCAATCCTAGCATAAGAATGGAAATGAGTATATATAAGGCAGCAACAAACTCTTTATCTGATATGTAGGAAGGAGAAAAATGATGAGAAGGATCCGAAGGACATAAACCCTAACCATGTAAAGGAATCATTGGGGGATGTTAGACAAAACTGCGGCCTCTCTTTGTTAGAAAGGGAAGGAACATTACAACATCTATAAATCTTCCATTTGGAGTATTCTACAAATTAATGAATCACTCATGATCCTACCACTCTCCACATCCTCGGACCTTACTAAATACTCTCTATAGTTATGGTAGGGAGTATTTCTAACTAACCCATTAAATACATTGGTAGTCTGAAGGCTTTGCTTACAACAACATCACCAAGAGCGATGTTCTTTATGTACATGGGTCTCATCAATTCCTTGTTCCATTAAAAAAAAGGTGATGAAATAAGTGAGCTTCAAAATGATAGGCATGCAGTTGTATGTTGACACAACCAGGCAAAAATTCACTGTAGAGGAGAATTCCACCAAAACAACATGTC
Organism: Penium margaritaceum; assembly: GCA_023375785.1. Taxonomy (NCBI): domain Eukaryota; kingdom Viridiplantae; phylum Streptophyta; class Zygnematophyceae; order Desmidiales; family Peniaceae; genus Penium; species Penium margaritaceum. The sequence goes on from SZWC01010365.1 coordinate 10,792, forward strand.
CAGAGATCAACTTCACCCTCTTCCTTTACAAAAAGAACGGTTGTATCCTTCTCTCAGGAAATATCAACAACACCAAAACCCTAACATCATCCACGTGGGCATATCAGGCACAAAAGGCTCAAGCAACTACTTTGTAATGACTTGTGCAATGATCTCACCACCGGCAAAGATGACAAAGGATATTCTTGTAAACCTTGGTTAACATCCGTACCAATACGTCAATTTTTATCATCACAAGCAAAGATCTACATCTTTGAGAAGCTATCGCAGCTCCACATGGATATTTGCGGAATTCTTAACAAAATTCTCAAATAAAAAACTGATTTTTTTAGCTTTGTGTCAATAATGCCACAAATTACATATGAGCATGTGCGTTGGACTTTTGCAATGTGTTCCTAAAGAACGTCTGATCATTGTTACCACAAGTTGAAAGATGAGCCATAAAAAATCTAGGCACCATATGTTTAAACAATGATTGAAGATCCATCAACAATAACATTATGGCTTTAATCAAGATGCAACCAATCAAACTAAAAATGTTTTGAACTTACCCTTTCCAACAGAATGAAGTGGCTGAATACCACAACCATTACCTTGGCACAAATTTTAGCATCTTGGTGGCAAGCATAAATCCAACAAGCAACGTGGGGTTTAGATGAAATACACAAAGCCAACCACTCATTACATCGCATTACATGATAAGAAGCATGAAATCAATGCTAGCCATCATTTTGTGTGTATGGCTCTCTAACATGGCCCTCGTCAACGACGACATAAATCATTTGAATAAGCCATAGTTAAGATCTATATCGATTAGAGTAGAAACTATAGATAAGCAGTTAAACAGTTATCTTCTATAAGAATGTCAAAGGCAAGACAAGGAATGAAGCAAATGTTAGAATGTTAAAAACAATAGCTCTTCACAAACGAATTTTCTAAATGGAGATAGAGAAGGGAAAACTTATAAGAACAAAGTTGTAGTAGTAACACAAGCACACGATGAAGGTTGTACAATTCTTAGTTATGAAAGATTGTATCTATTACCTTTCAGACAGAAAATAAGTGTTTTACGCAAAAAAGTGACATCTTAATCGTTTGGTCGAAGAGTTGTATGGTGCTTGCAATGAGGGAAACATCAACAAGTCTCAACCAGTCATCCATTGACCTAAAGACTATGGATTTTTGGTACTTTTACAAGCCCTTACAACAAGAACTAAAAAGTAAGACACAATCAAACCAACATCATCTCTCACGTCATGAACCATTTATTATGAAGAAGATGCTTTCCACGTGTGCCTTGTTACTATCACAAATGTAGTCTTAAGAAGGCCAAGAGATCTACCCCCAATCCTTTCAAACATGAATCAAATGTTTAGAGTTCATAAAATAGAAACATAAATGCATGAAAATGATTCAAAACAAAATAGCTTAATCAGATAAGGCGCATATAACCATGTTGAAATCGCTTCAAACCAATGAATAATTGGTAAACATTAGTCATTTTCACACACATTTATTGAAAAAAGACACACACACGTTCCTTGGTAGGACCTTTTTCATGCGTAAAAATTTTAAGCTGCTACACAATGGCTCGTATGATTTGATCTCTTGAAGTATTATACAATAAGAGCATACAAGAACTTGACATCAGTAATTCATTTCATACCAAGAAAGATGAACACTGAATCTACATGATGTAGTCTCAGGGGTTTCTCGATTGCAATATGCATATTGGCAAGCTTGTCAAAAGCCTCATTAGACCTAAACAAAGCCCCCTTCTCTCGTATTTAAAAATACATCATCAACAGTTTCAAATGCATTGTCTCCTATTGACGATCACATTTGTTTGGGTACTTCATCCTTGAATAAGGTGTTTGGAAAGTGTTTGTTTATAGCCAACAAGGTGAAACATGGTATAAGGGTCTTTTATGTCTTACATTTGAGGACTAACTCAATATGGAAGTCAAGGTTTGATAACAAGGGCGAGTTTATAGTCAATAAAACGTTAATTCAGTCAGCATAGAACAAGGTTGCACTCACATTTATAGGGCTCATTTCTTGGTGACTTATGCAATAGATTTCTTCTCTGAATTGCAGTCCATAAATATGCCCATACCTTTGTTTTGCATGTCATAATGCTAGCACTTCAATGATTTTACGTTAGTGCTTAGCTTACTCTTTATTTGTATTCCTTCAAGACTTTACTCAAGCACATCCAAAAATGGCTTTATTATTGGGATGATGTGAAAGCAGCATCGTTCACATGCATGTCTATGATTTGGAAGCAACGAAATGGAAATGAAGAATTTCTTTGTCATGAACAGCAATCCACAAACCCCTTACAGTTGGTTCAGACTTACATTTGGAACCCACGACATCATCACTCATTATGTAAAGTAGAAGCTGTTGGACATATCCTGGGCCTCATAGTTGAGTTGACACATATAACACGGTGTTCCTTGATGAAAGAGAAGGGGCATGCAATGGATGAAGTTCGTAATTGACTACCCAAGGAAAACTTGACTTTGAATGGCAATTGTCTCTTCTTTGTGGCAATCACGGGGAAGAGTATATGTTTCTCAAGAATTAAAATGTTTCGAGATGATGAAAGGTATTTAACACCACGTGTTCACTGAAAGAACATCTAATACAAGTGGATTTGAAAAGAGTTGGCACTTAAAAACTCAATAAAGTTGTTCAAAACATCATAAGAGTATATACCATTCCACATTCTTTATGGGGTGATGTAGTGAATTATGATGTTAATGTAGAAAACACATCCCTATAAAACATCAATAGGTGACATTTTATCCATGAAAGGTTTGGTACAACGAAAATGGTGACCTACCACTCTTTTGAAAATGAGGCACTATCATATTCTACTAATTGTCTCATAGTGATACAAATGGAAAACCAAACGGTCCAAGATGGTGGGGTATCTTCATGGGGTAGAGGACAATGTGAGCGACATGATGTTTTCATGACCTTTAGGCTCGTTAAATTTTTTATTCAAGAAACATGTTGTTTTATAAGTAGTGTTTTGCAACTCACTTCTAAAATGAAAAGAACTTGGTTCATTCTAGTGCACACCTATGGATCAATGTACTTGATCTTTGTTTTTCCCACTAACTCCATCACAAGAAAACGTTGAGAAAAAACTCTCATTATTTCATGTTTTCTTTGTCAACCTCGTACATTGCACCACCCCACCTTATCATAGGCCTCAATTCGTAGAATTCACATCTAGGATTGAAAAACTGCCAAAGCGACAGCAATGACATCACCACAATCAGCACCATCATGAGGATTAGTTCCTTATCAAAGTTAACATCATCAAAATCATCATTGCAATTTTTTGAAAATTCACCTACAACCTCTTTCCACTGCATTCCATCAGCAACAAAATCTTCACCCTCTTCCTTTACGAAAGTACGAAGTGATCTAAGTCCAGTTGGAACACATGTTTGATTGGTGTGAATACATTACAAAGAGCGAAGGGCACCTCACATAGCTAAAAGAGTTGACACTAATGGCGATTAGTGTACAAGGGGAAAAAAACATAGATGAATAGAGGAGGCGTTTTACACAGCAATGTGATGAAAAACGTCCACAGACTTGAAGCAATGTCACGTGAGTTGGAGAAACAACACAAAGGGCTCACTAGTCTGTTTGGATCATATGACATCACCATTTGCTTGTGAGACGTATAGGGAGAAAATGACATACCCTGATTTGCACCTATGGAGGCACAAAATAAGTTAGGGAAGAGTTTCGTAAGAGTTAAACATTTGATACATGGAGTGAGGTAGACTTGCGATCCGAATTAATATCAATTCGGAGCAAGGAGTGTTTTTGTGATAAACATCACGATGATGGTACCTTCAACAGATATAAGGCATGAGTCTTAGCGAAAGGATTTTCTTTCGTTCTTCGTACTGACTTTAAGAACACCTTTGAACTTGTAGGAAGGTGCTTAAATGGTCGTTTTTTGTTGGCAAAAACATGATTGTTTGATTTAGAGATACATCATATTGACGTGAAGGGTGATTTTTTTCCAAAACCGTTCAGGGAGAAGATTTGCATGTTACATCAAGAAAATAGGGATGATGGATCTTGTAGGATTCACCACTTTCAGCACAAGAAATTGTGGACTAAACAAATCTCCAAATTCTTGAATTGAAGCAAAATGAAACGAGCCTAGCGCATGGAATCATTGTGCGGAATAATGTAGAAACGTCCCTTTTTACTCACGGAGGATGATAATCCTGTCATTGTTCCTTCATGAATTGATGATATCCATGTTTCCTATCCATCCATCAATGATTTATTGTGGGGAAGTGAGGTAATGAATAAGTGATACAAAGTGACGGACATGGGATAAGTTGGCACATTTGTTGGAACAACGGTTGGGGAAAATGGACAGGGTGGGACCATTGCGATTGGTCATCAACACTACATGGTGAGTTTGACCACAAACATGATTTTCTTTAGGAGGCTATATGATCTATGGTAACTCATGTAATGTCAAAGTGCATGAAGGAGATAGATTCTTCACGTGACATAACTTTCCATAGTTAAGTTGAAGCTAACCTCTATTAGTCAATTATGGGAAACTTGACGTATGCTTCAATCACCAGTCATTAAGACATCACATATGTACTGAGTCTTCTCTCACAGTTTTGTAACACTACATGAATTATTCACATTCAAGCCAGAATTTGTTTCATTTTTTTGACTAGATGATCTCAAGTTTATTAGATTTTGTAAATTGAACATGCAACTGCTTGGGAAAAGTGCATAGTAAGGCAAGGTAAGTTTTCAACGTTAATCCGAGAGTGGTCTCATGGACAAATGGGAAGCAAGACTACATCATTATAACTTGAACACAAGCAAAGTATGTAGCACTTATTGAAGTTGCAAAGCAAGCACCATCGTGGCACATCTTCTTCCATCAAGTGCACATGAAGATTATGTGAGTACAATTTTCGTGCTGAAGTCAAAGGAAACTATAATGTTCTTAAACTTAATTGATCATCACCGCATAAAAAAATCTATTTCACACATATTTATTTAAGAGATGCACTAAACATTGATGTTTTCTTCATTCATGGTGTGCTCTCCTTCAATGCACGTTTAACATGAGCTTACCTTTGCATTTGTTCTATTCCCATGCATAAGCTCAATGACTTGTATGGCTTGAACTATGAAACGTAGGGTGAAAGTAAGAGGGTTTGACCTAAACTTCCTTCTTCTGGATATGCCTGATAGTATTTATTTTCTTCTAGTTTTGGGATATGTTTTGTGTTTTTTATGCTGTTTGTATGCTCTCCATGAGTTACACACACATGGAGGTGAGAGAGTGTGACCGTTATTGTGCACTCGTACATAGTTGGGTGTGATCTCATCTATTAATTCTATGATTCAATTGCAACACCATGCATGCAAGCTATTCTTACCACTTTAACACTTCTTTTGGATTCTTAAAACACTCGTGTAAGTGGATTTCCGTGTGTGTGTGTGTGTGTGTGTGTGTGTGTGTGTGTGTGTGTGTGTTCCATTATAAATGTTCAGCTCATGACTAAAGTGTTCAGTTATAGATGAATAGGACAGGTTGGGAGTTCAAGGAAAGGATCTTTTGACTTGAGATGATGTAGTTTATAGCTTTACAAATGTCAAATCAAGTCGCACATAAAAGCATCAAAAACGAATACATCACTTCTTTAAATCCAACACGGGTGTTAAACCTAAGGAATGTTCACAAAAAGTTCAAATGGAAACATTCTTTGCCTTTGTGGAAAACCAGACAAAAATCAAACCTTGCTAACTCAACACAGTTAAGCTTCTTTACACAGAGAATAAAGATCAAGGGCAATTTGATCAGATCCGAAGTTTGTTATGGTAAATTGTCCCTTGTTTTTTTCCATGCATAGATTGAATTCAATCAATTCCTTACTAAGAGCGTCAGGAAAGACATGAATAAATGGTTTACCCAACTAAGGAAAGCTAATGGGGATGCACCACTCACTTGCCTACGTTGTTCAAGAATGTACAAAGCTTTGTGTGTTCCATGATGGGAATTCCAAACCTATATTGTAGCTATTATTGAATGTGTATTTGTTGTTACATGCTTGGAATTGTCATACTTGCGCAGAAATGACGGTCCTACCCAAAAGAACTAATTACAATTACTTTTAAAACAATTCCATGTGGCATCATAACACACCTCCAACACAACATTTTATCTCAAAAGGTTCTTTAGTGGTAAAATTTGATGTCCAGGTCTCAAATGGCTACTTTGAACGGCGGTTTACCATTGAAAACACATCTAACAGTTACATTGGACAAAGATGGACCATCTGCAACCCTTAGTGTTTCTTCCGCCAAAGTGGGAACCGTCACAAATCGTCAACTAGAGGTTGTTGGAAAGTGACAACTCCTTCCTATCAAAATCTGAAAACATAGGGAACTTCAGGAATACTTCAAATTTGTAAGCAAATTTTCAAATTCACATGTACTAAATGAGCAGTTTCAGATAAACCCCCCCCCTTGAAATGATGAGGAAGTTACCAAAACAAGAAATTGAAACAATCATGATATTAAAAATTGAAAGGGAATACCTCATGATCAACCGCGATGAGTTCATATTCAATGTATCAATTGTGAACAACTGATATGTCCTTGCCAAGCCAGCGATCTTCAACATTACTTAACTTCTAGTTAGGGACGTGTTGCTTAAGCTGAATGCACTTACTTGAGGGATTTCTTCAACGAACACGGATTTCTTCTCTAATGCAGTTGCTTTTGTGGTACCTAGAAGTTTTGCATTCTTTGTGGAAATTGTGAGGGTTTTAGTATCTGTGGAATTGTGGAGGAAGAGTTGAGAAGAGAACTATTTTGTTAGCTCAACCATCTTCCTCTGTAAATCAATTCAAGTGAGGGGAAATCAAAAGTGTTGTCAGGGAGATCCTTTAAATAATGACAATGTTGCTCGTAAGAATGGCATCATTTGCGCTAGATGTGAACCGCATCCCAATGAAGGTTTTCTACCTAGGAAGACTTAACGTGATTGTGTCATCCTCAATGATTAATCTCATCTATGAAAGATCCTCATAGGTAGGACACTATATGCATCATTGGATTTGAGTTGTTGGAAAGCCTTGCACCATGTCCAACAAAATGTGTTTACACTATATCATCTCCTAGTTCAATTGGAAACCCAACGCACCTCCCACGACTTGCTTTCCACCACAAACATTCATCACATCACTAATTTCCGCTCTTATCTATTCTAACCATCGATTTCATTTTCCTCAAGCTTATAAACTCAACTTCAACTGATGGGGGGTTTGAAAAAAATCATTTTTGTCAACCAAGTCACTTCATTCATATCTTTACAAGTGGGAAGTTACTACTTAGTGGCCACGTTTCACTTGGATTTTAACCTTCAAGATGCTAGTGCATCTCCAACCTCCAGTGGCCGTACAACATCTAGTGCCCTTCGGATTTTTTGTTATCATTCTACTTCCAGTTGACCCTCGTATTACCAAGTGGCCTTTTAGTTGGCTTGTGTTGTTATGCAACCACTAAGGTAGTCACGTAAGTCCTTGAATCATCCTGAACAGTAGCATCTAAGAAGGTTTAAGGGACGCACTTATAGGTGTCCAATTCACTCATGCCATCATGCCTTCCTCACTCAACAATGATTTTTCCATGATAAGGTACTTGAAATTTCACTCTGAGCTTATCCATTTAGCTCTTCAAGTGCTGCCTCTAGCACTTAAACTTATTATAGTGTACAAAGTATGTGGTTATTTAGGTTCCTTGGTGAGAAGGCATCCAGGGTGGTCTTTCAATAGTTTTGCTTCATCCAAGTTCCTTTGAAGCACTTGGTGTGCTACTTGATGTATGTTTTACAAATAACTTTGCACTAAACTATGTGTGCGAGTTTTTTTTCACCAACAAATGCTCATGTTGTGTTCGCGTGGATGTTCATGAACAATGCATTTGTTTATTCACCTTGAAGAGTTTATGTTTGGAGCTGGGAAAAGTGGCACCAAGAGTTTTTTTTCTCATGAAATATGATTGCTCCTGATCTGGCATGATGTAAGCAAACAATGTTTAAATCGATTTGCATCGTTTTGGTTCTTTGATGCGTCATTTATCACATTTATCTTAACACTGCTTATCTCAAATTCAGTGGTTTGTATTGTAACAGTGGGTGCAGGGATATTGTAAAAAGGACGTATTCCACTGATGTGCTATATAGACCTGAGATTTGAGGAACAAAACTTGAATTGTCTGTGTTTTGTTGAACCTTTTTGAAGGAGGGACGCATGGGTGCTACACTAACGAATTCCGTTCACATTTTCATCATGCTCGGGCCTGCCATGTCTGTCATCCAAGAAGGCCGCGAATTCAAGAATCGCAGCAAGCGGTAACAGGTGGGCCCCCCCTACTGTAGCTCCGGCAATCGGATCGTATAAGTTTTGGCAGTGACGTTGGGCTTGGGTAGATGTTGAATGCGTCGGACAGGTTCGTGAACGGTTTGGGGTGGGCAAATTGGTTGGTTCCTGGGACCTGTTACGCTGATCACTTGCACACGACGAAGATTGATGTGACGATCGTCACATCGATTGTCGTCCAGATCATATATTTGTTCATCGTTACTGCCCTTTGGAGAAAGAGATGTTTCCGTTCCCCGAATGATCTGGGAGATCGGACACCTACGGGCTTTTAGCAACGGGAAAGTAGGTGGGGAGGGACTGCTTCAACAACCGACGATGCCATAAACATGCTGGATCGCAATGACGTCGCTTAGATTATGGGACTGGATCTGTTCACCAGTTACCGCTTGCCAGCCGCGACTAAGGGTAACAGGCTCGGTGCCAGTTTTTTGCATTCCGAGCAAAACTTGTTTGCTGCTGTTTTCAGTTTGACTTGAGGTCGGTCGACACTTTCAGAAACTGTATAGTCAACGCAACTCAGGGATCGACGAGAGTGCTGAGTCGATCGAATCGTTTTCCTTGACAATAGGGATAATCGGTCCTTTCTAAGCGCGAATTCAAGACAATCAGGATCCGACAGTGTGGCAGTGTTATTCGCCTGTCCTGAGGTAGTTCCACAGGCCATTGTCATTGTCTCTTTACAAAATGCATTGCAAGGCCTCGTGCCCATGGCCACTTTCATAAGATTGGAAGACATGTCGTTGCAAGGCCTCGAGCTCATAACCGCTCTCGCACCACAGTTGTCAAGTCGGCCAAGCCTCGCGCTGAAGCGCGAGGCTTGCTTGTACTTGGCAGTACTTTGCGGAATTTACACATTGACCACAATGAATGAATGCTCCCAAACTACCTTTTCAGAATGACAGTGCTCCTTCGAACCATAACATGAAGCTGTTGCTCACTGATTTTTGCCACATCAATACTTGGTGCATGTACAAAGAAGATTGTAGTCCAACAATAATTGGGACAGATAAATGCAAATACTAACTGAATGATTCAAGATACCTTGTCACCTTCGGATCCCTATCTTGCCTAGACAATGGCATCCACATCGTCACAAAAACTTTGGCCAACACCGCGTAGGTCCTTCTGGTTCTCCGTCAGTTGTAGATATACGAAGTGTACATGACCGTTTCATGCCTTTGCTACACTGGCTAATACCTCAACAGGGCAATCTCACCCTACAAAGCCTAGATGACTCGAGCCTTCTCCTGCAACACACCGACTAGACATCAGTATTGTTCTTCACGTAAAGAAGTTGCACATATGAACATAAAAACAAGAAACCTTGTAGGGGAGACATGGCTTCTTGACTCTGTGCGACGCATGAACTCCTCTCATCGCTAGCACCCTCGCACTCCCTTTCTTCTTGGCTATCACCATCACCACATCCCACAGAAGTCTCTTTAGTTTTCAAAGTCGTGGCTAGGGTGGGAGTCTCATGAGTCCTGGTAATCCTAACAACGGCGGCTGCTACGGTTGCGGTGGTAGCCTCGGCAGTGGTGGTGGTCACGGCAACCAAGGCAGTGGAGCAATCGTTGTAGCCTTGGCTGTGGCGGCAGCTGCGGTAGCCTCAATAGTTTGGGCAGTCGTTACATCCTCGGTAGTGCCCGCATTCGTGATAACCTCGGGAGTTGATGTAGTCCCAAGAGCAAGGGCACTCGTGGAAGCCTTGACATTCACAATAGTGGCTGCATGCACGGCAATGGCAGCAATTTTGGTAGAATGGGCAGTGGCAATAATGGGATTTGCTATTGTTAAGATAGCCGTTGTAGTAGTTGTAAACTTTGCAAACGCGACAATTAATCTAGTATCACCGGCCATAGAAATCAAAGCAGGCACAGGCGCAGACATAAGAGAAGTAGTTGAAGGTTTAGAGGCAAAAGGAAGAGGAAAATGGTGAGGAGCACGTGTAAGAGCAGGACCAAGAGCAAGATCAGGAGCAAAAACAAAATTCACGGCATTCATGGAGCTCTCCCTAGGACTATCATGGGATGTGCAACCTCACATTGTCTCTTATTCTTGGCAACCCATCATTGTGTTGGTGTCTTCGAGTGGACCACCCTGTTCCTCCTACCCAGGGGCACAAGGCGCATCCTTGACGTCAGTGACACACTGTTAAGGGTTATCTCACATTAATTGTGTAGTAAAATGTGCACTTGGTAAGCCGCCGGAAAGGAGAGGCAAGGTTGATTCCAGATTTTTTTGGTACTTGGCATACTCCCTTATCAATTTGCACCGCGACTATGTTGGCAAAGGCTCATGCATCACATTCACGCCCGCGTTAAACTCTTTCAAAAGCTCTGAGGCGGATGCATCAGGTGCCCTATACTGTCGATCATAGTGTGCTGACCTCTCCATCCAAAGGAAGATGGTGACACAAATGCCAGGTTGAATAAAACACCATATAGATAAACTTCCTAGCACAAACAAATTCTGAGACAAAAGGGGGCGCAAAAGAAACATGAGGAAAGGGCGGGTTGAGTATTGCTAGTAGGTTGAATACCTATTACTGATGTTGGTGTCCTAGTGATCCAGCAGTCACACAGTGTTCACCTTACACTTGCAACGTAAGGGAACACTAGGAGAAAAAAATTGGTTGATGAAAGTACATCAGCAACTAATTTTCAATTGGTGGGATTTGCTTTGGATGTTGCCTCCGCACCCTTGGAGCATGATGCACCCGGAGGATCCACTAGCAAAAGACAAGTATCACTCTGCTTATCACGTGGTAGCTACCTTCCATTTCTTAGGAGTGCCTTAGCCTAAACCATCCAATGAAGTGGAGTTAAGGGTTCAAGAAGACTATGAAAGAACCATGGGAGATGCATGAATGCAGAAGAAGACATGCCTGCTTACTGATTGAATTCTCTAGTCAACAACTCTGAGGTAAACCCTCAATCTACAATATGTGTACAATGGTCAGTGGCCCTTAGTGTCCATCTTCACCATGAAATCAAAAACATCTAGTTCTTTACTATGCCATGGATTTTTGTGAACTAGCGGTTGTCGTAGAAACAGTTTAAGGCTTGGCGTTGTTCTAGCTAGCGTCATCACATGCCCAATCAACATCTTGTGTGCTCTGCAAACTTGAAGGATCAACCAAATAGTGGAAAAACAGGATGTAAGAAACAAGTTCATACATTTATTCCACAGCGTGTTTCTTCATTATTCATAGTATTTAGTGGGAGATGGAAAAGGGACGGGCATGGCAATTGTGTTCCCTTCGGCATCACAAGCAGATGCAGGAGCAGCAGCTAGATCCACCAAAGCAGGAGTAGGAGAGGAGCAAGAGCACAAACTAGAGCAAGAGTAGTAGTAAGAGCAAGAGGAGAAACACGAGCAAGAGAAGGAATCAGGGAAGGAACATGAGGAGAAACAACATGAGAAGAAACAAGATCAATAACAACAGGACCAAGAAAATTCATAAAACTCTTGATTACAGAATCAATACCGTCCTCTGTCACTTGGCATGCTGTTGTGATGGTGACTGCTTGCGTGACGGGGAGAGCCTGCGTAGCATCAATGAGACCCTTGTGCTCCTTTTGCAGATTGCCACTACTTGCCGGTCATGTAGGTGTTGCCACTCTTGTTGATCTTCTTGTTGCTTGTGCCTACTTGTAAGACCCGGCTACAGTTGAGAACGATGGGCTTATTGATTTTGTGACACAGGTAGCAAGGGCTAGAACCCTTACTAGTAGGATCTTCGGGTGATCAACAGTGTAGCATGTACAAAAGCAAGAGAAGGGTTCGGCACTGTGGACAAAAATCTTCATTGATACAAAGTACAAGTATGGTACATGAAAATCCTAGGCAAGCCAGGCTAGCACAGCTCCTGGCCCACAGAGGGGCAACGCCTTGCTAGGCCGTATTGGCCGTCGTGGCAAGGGTCTTGGCGCAGTCTCCAGGTTGACTGGCCTCCAGGGTAGCCTCCACCCAGGCTGGCAGGCCTTGCCAGGCTTACAGGGGCCTTGGAGGCATCTCCAAGGATATGAAGTGAGAGGAGCTTTCCCTCTTATACCTGTTGATGTGGCAAGTTGACAGCCTAAAGGAGAAACTTCCTTCAAGTGATTAAGGTCTACTGCCTCTTGGAGAAGCTTCCTTTGAGGTGAAACTTCCTATAGGTGAGAGTTATAGCTGGCATCCCCGCTGCCATAAGGAGAAGCTTCCTCCTTGAGGAAGCTTCGTGAGGTCTTCAGGTGAATTTTCCCAAAGAGGTTGCTTGCTCTTTAGGCTTTCTTCTGCTGACCGTTGAGGTTGCCATCGTGTTACATTAGATCTCTCAACCAGGAGCCTCCTGAAGCTTGTAACGGATTGGCCCATGTAGGTTGAAGGCCAAGACTTCATGCATGCGGCTGATGATGTAGTGTAAGCCTTATGGTCAGGGTGCATGATTCCTTCCCAGTCAGCTACAGGACTCTCTGACCATGGTAGCTGTGTAGTGTTGCGTAATATGTAGGTCCCCTCCGTCCCAGAGCTGACTAGAGGCATGCGGAACCCTCTTGCGCATGCCAACGCACTGTATTACAAACCAGGCCCTTTAGGCTGCTTCAGGGGTGCTTGCCGGAATTCATCTGGCCTATGCAAGAGAGAATTCCCAGTAGGCGTGGATTCGGGAATTCACCGTAAAATCCGAAATATTCCGTATAGTACTCCGAATGTAGTATCGTCTTCACCATATCGTACCTTGACACCAGCGTAGTAATCGCACCTCTCAACACTCCCCCTCGATTGGTGCACTGGTGGTTTGAACCATGGCACTCCTGCGCACTTCCCAAAAACTCCTCGAGTGACTCTCAGTAATCTTCGTCAAGGAAATGGAGCGGAGTGTCCTCCTCGCTGAGTGGAAAATCTGGAAAATTATCAACGTATGCTTTTGCACACAGAGGAAAAACGTTTTTCTCTAGTGTCGGTGTCGGGACTAGTTCCATGCCTGTTTTAGGACTTCAAGCAAGTGATTCCTGCAAGCTGTCATACCCAAATGTATCCGGGTCGAGTTCGGGCCACTCCAGAAAATTGTCGCTTGCCTCATGCAAAAGCAACTCGCTTGGTTCTTCATGGAGCTTAAGGTGCGCGTGTTGGTTTGACCCCTCGGGCTCCTTGTTGCATCCTTCCTGCTACTCTGGAGTGGGGGAATCTTCCAAAAAAAAGATTTTTAGGTCGTCTATTGACTTTCCAGTCGTTGGAGCAGTACAATAGGTGTCTTGGACGTTATGGAGGTCGGCCTTGCCGTTTTCACTTGCGAGTAGCTTGTCTGTAGCAGTAATAGCCGCTTTACTTTTTCTCTCCCGTTGGAAAACCCGTTCAGTCCTTGCTGTCTGCTACTTGTCGACTGGAAAGCGTTGTTCTTGCTTGACTTGTCCGCGGTGGTCGCTCTCCTCTGTTTCCACCGAATCTGGGGCACGTCTTTGGATTTTGCAAGTGTAGAGGAGGCCCCGTTATGCCGCTGTCCTTCAACGAGGTAGTTATCTTCTTCTCCCGCCCCGTCTCTTTTCCTTTTCCGTTCTGACGACAACATGTCTCTTTCGTTAAATCGGCCACGCCGATTGCTAATCGGAGAGTGTCTACCACAAGATCGCAAAGGAGAGAGGGACGCAGTCGCGAGATTTAAGAGGTATCTCGAGCACCCTCCCCTCTCTTGCGCACTCGCTTGTTGACATGTTTGCCATGTTGCTCGCCGCCAGTGCAACTAATGGAAGTCGCGCTTGCGCACTGGCCCCGCTGTGCAAGCAGGTCCTCACCCCGCTCCCCCGCAATCACTCACGGCAGCGGCGAGGAGGCAGCTTTGCAAGCGGCTGCTAAGCTGGCTGCTCGCAAGCACCTTCCTTGCTAGTTAATTTCTTTTCTTTTTTCACCCTTGATTGCTCGCTCACCCCTTGTTCTTGACCATGGCTGTTATGACCTTGCAGTCGCGCTAACTACGATGGCTGTGCCAGTTGCTCCGGCTGCTTTTCAGAGTACAACAGGCCACTACGAGTTGTCAAGCTGCGCATCAAGCAGCATCAACTTCAATGTCTCTTGCATCATGCAGTTCACTCTCTCTGCTATGCCATTATTCTACAGAGTGTATGGTGTAGAGAACTGATGCACGATGCCGAGATCCTCCAGCTGTGTGGAAAACTCTATGCTGGTGTACTCTTCAGCACCATCTGAGCGTAAAACTTTGGGTTTTCTGTTGCTTTGCCTTTTAGCCATCACGAGCCACTTGAAGAAGCATGTTGGGGCTTCGTCTCTTTTCTGGAGAGAATAGCTCCACACCATCCTTGCGGCATCGTCAATGAAGAAAAGAAAGTAGCGATGCCCTCCGTAGACTATGGCCGTTGGTAGAGGTGCACAAATGTTGGTGTGGACCAGCTTCAGCTTCTGGCTGACATCGCACTTTGTAGCCAAAGAAAACATCTGTCTTGGTAGTTTGGCCCGCACGTAGTCTTCACAAGGTTCAAAAGCATCCTTGCTGTTGCTATCCTTTAGACAAAGACTGTAGACGTGCTCGTTCTTGTGCATTGTTTGTAATTTCTGGTTGCTGATGCGACCAAGTTGTTTGTGCCACAAACAAAGGTCTACGCCAGTCATCTGGTGGAGACTTGCTGTTGCAAAGGGTGTATTTGGCCCTTTCATTGGAGCTAGTATTGAAAAGTCCAGCTCTATCATGCCGTGCGGAAGAAGGCGACCTTTGGCAAAGGTCTCGCCTTCACGGCTCTTCAAGGTGACATGTTGTTTGTTGTTGACGATTAGAGAACCTCTCTTCATTAGCTGCCAAAGTGAGGGGAGGTTCACCGTGATCTCAGGTATGTACAACACGTCCCCAAAACTGACCAGGGCACCGTCGTACCCAGTCACTATCATCTTTCCTTTGCCCGAAACATGCACTTGCCGCTTGTTTGCAACCGTGAAGAAGCCTTTGGAGCAGGGTTCCAGCTCGTGGAGGCAAGCCTTGTCATGGGTGATATGTGAAGTGCACCCACTATCAAGGTACCACGCGTAGGTGGAGCAGTCCAGCTCATCATTTTGCTTGGTTGAGAGCTGGAAGACAGATCCCGTGCAGTCAAAATGCTTCTCTTTGCCTCCATCCTATTTCCTTGTATATTTGTTCATGCCTCTTTCAGACTGTTTCTCCTTACTGCCAGTAGCCTTCTTCTCCCCCTTTCCTCCTAATTTTTTTTTCTCTATAACGTTGCTGTCGCCTTGCTTGTTCCTCATCCCACATCCTGTCCCTGCACTCCCGCTTCATGTGCCCAATCGTTTTCATGGCACTCAACTACAGGTTGTTACCCCACATTCAAGCCGCGTACACTACGGATTCTGGCGTTTGGTCCAGAGTGGGCGGACGACTGGGTGGACACGGAGTTCCTCGTGGACTGGCTGTTTTACGAGGGCTGAGCAGTCGACACGATAACACTCATACCTTGGTATGTTGCATCGCTGAGGATTCTCTCCTCCTCTCTTGTCAACTACCGGTTGCGTTGCTCTGTCAGAAGCATTTTGCAAATGTATGCTTCTATGAGCTCTCCTTCATGCTTGAACTTAAGTACCTTCCGGACGTCGTCCTAGTCCCCAGTCAGACCGTTGAGGAGAAAGGTCATGAACACAGGCTCGGAGATTGGGGCGTCTGTCACTGCGAGCTGGTTGCAAAGTGACTTTGCCTTGTTGATGTAGGACTTGATGTTGTTGAAGCCGTTGAGGTTGATATGCGACAATTCCATCAGGAGGTGAGATTTGAAGGTTGAGTTACCAGACATGTAGGTCCTTAGCAGGTAGAACCAAGCTTGGCGAGCTGGCTCAGCAGTCTCCTCATACATCCGTATGACTTGCTGGATGCGAGGAGTCACATGGTCGTACAGCACCATGAAAGTAGTGCGGTGAAGTAGTTGTACTTAGCCACCACGCTAGACAGCGACCCTGGGGACGGAGACGTGTAGTTGCCGTTGTAGAACTTCCACATGCCATGTATGTGGGCCGCTTGTTTGAATTTGTGCGCCCAGTGCAGGAAGTTCTCGCCATCAAATTTGTCAACCTTGATCTTGTGCAAATGTAGTGCAAATGTAGTGCAAATGTAGAAATCAATAGAAGATGCAATTATGGGCATTCCATCCACCAAATTCTTCCAACGTGCCATGTCCATGACGTGTATGTACTCCAAGAAGCAAATGAGGTGCACATTGGCGTCAGCTTCTATGAGGGAGATTTTGGTGCCAAATGTCCGCAAAGCTTTCAGGTGTTTGAAATCCCGAGGAATGTCCAGACACTGCATTACAAAGAACAATTG
>SZWC01010365.1:77194-99991 GCA_023375785.1 Penium margaritaceum
AAGTTCACGATGCACCGATGCAAATCGGAAGCACGTTGTTGGCCCAGTAGCCAAAGTGGTCTATGCCTTCAAACCTGTTGCGAAACATGCAAAAGAAAACCAGTCTGCTCAGTAGTGACCACAGTAAGCTTCTCCACCATCCACATATGCTGCCCTTTCAGCCACCCATGCACCTGCCATCCATTCTCATCCTGTTTTAAGTGCACCCACCAGCACCTCCCCTCTCAGATACGAGCACTCCCCACATCATGCAGTCCCCACATGGTGGAACTCTACACATGATGGCACTCCCCGCGTGTAAACCTGGGCAAACAAGAGCACTCTTGCTCTCAAATTCTGAGGCGCGATTGTTATTGCCATCTGCAATCTTGTGACAGGGCTCCACACATGACGGTGCTCCACACATGACGGTGCTCCACACATGACGGTGCTCCACACATGAAGGTGCTCCACACATGACGGTGCTCCACACATGACGGTGCTCCACACATGACAGGGCAGGGATGGGAGCGGTACTACAGGTACCGTGGTACACCGCGGTTTTGAACCGCGGTATTGGAGTACCGCGGTACCGTTTTTCTTTTGGCGGTACCGGTACGGTAGCAGTACCCACCTCAAGGGGTACCCTCTTCTGTACCGCGGTATAGTACTGCGGTACTTCAAAACTCAAAGTAAAAGTCACAAGACTCTATTTGCAATCACCGTTTTTTAATCCTGTTCTACACATTTGCAACGGAGTTCTGCTAAATTTGGGCTAGAATTTCAGCAGTAGTAATCAATTTCCCCATTCTAAAAATGAGTTTTACAATCGACAGTACAGGATATACCACGGTGGTTTCATTGTACCGTTGATAACGTGGTACCGGTACTGGTATCGGTGTTGACCCACCAAAAATCTTCTATACCGCGGTACGAGTACCGTGGTACTCGAGTACCGCAGTACTTTGGTACCACTGTACTCAATACCACGGTTTGCCATCCCTGTGATAGAGTATCCATGCTCTTTCTTGACGTGGGGGGAGTGGGCATGGAGAACCACCTTAGAGTGAAGGAATTCCATGGCTAGTGCGATGTCAGTGGCGTAGCCGAGGCTAATCTGTAGGGGAAAGGGTTCCCCCTTGCGCCTGCAGATGGAATCTTGCAGGGATCCCCCACCCATGAGTTCCATGGCCATGCACCACATGTGCGGTGGTGTGCTCTTGCGCTCTGCCACACCGCAGAACTGCAGCACAACAACAGGGATTAAGGGTTGAATCAGAGAGCGTGGTTCCACCAGGGGAGGCAAAACAAAACTGCCCACGTGGCTGGAGGTTGCACAAGCCCTTGGGTGTACTGCTCCTAGTCCTGAGCCTCAACCATGGGCTCCAACTCGAGGAGCCAATAGGAGAGGTGCAGGATCAGGAACACAGCCACACAAAACAGACAAGAAAAATCTCTCAGGGAGGGCACATAGGGCGGCTTGCAGCTTTTACATGCAAAGAGAACGGGTAGCCAGAAAGGCGTAAGGGTGTAGCAGCCATGAAGTGTGCCGAAATTCCACCCACGCCAAATGGTACAGGGGAAGGGTGGGAGGGGGGGGAGTGGAGGGGTAAAGGGACACACCCTGACNNNNATGCGGTCGTGAGAGAATTTTGACAGGGTGGCAACCTCCCTCGTAAGCTCCTTGGTCACTTCTGCCATGCGCTCCACACTGCCTTCACCCTCTTGCCCACAACACCAAAGTATCTTCAGCGCCACACCTGTGTGCAGCACTGCCTCTTCTTCGGGCGCCACCTCTAACCCCTTCACCATCTGCCTGACCTGGGCCTCCGAATCAGCAGTGGCAACTACTGTTTCCAAACAGGGTTTGATGCCCGTGCGGAGAGGTTGAGACGCACAGATAGCCTCATCATCACTCGGAAGGAGCTGCTCCTCACGCTCCACTTTCTCATGCTTCTCCGGGCCTGATTGGCAGCTGCTGCCATTGACAAACGCATCGCTGGAGGCACCGCAGGTGAGGGACATGGTGCTATGTCTACAGGTCCGGGAGGGCGTAGGGTCACTGTTCCGTCGCTGTGGGGCACGGGCGAACACAGGCTGCGCCATGTCCCGCTGCGGGCAAGGGACTGCCTGCAACGATGCCCGCTGTACCATTTCCAGGCAGATGTCGCCACTGTGAGATCGAGTAAAATCAGCTTGTGCTTGTGCTTGGCAGGTTGAGGGCTGTTGGGTGCCTCGTTCATGGCACGGTGCGAATGCGCCATTGGCTTCACTTCTAGATCGCTTGTCCGCATTGGCAAGCGTGTAGGAAACGGATTCCATAATTGTTGGGGAGCCGGTGCTCAGATGCTGATGGCCGCCTGAGATCAATCCTCTGTGCTGCATCTGCTGTTGCACCCACAACACCTGCTGCTGCTGCTGCTGCTGCTGCTGCTGCTGCTGCTGCTGCTGCTGCTGCTGCATGCTGCTGCCACAGCAGCACAACACGGACTTGTAGAGGCGGCCATAGCGGCCTGTGGCAAAAGGTCGCTGCTTGGTGCGCAGACGTGACAAGTCCAGCTCGCACTCTTCGAAGCCTGGCATAGGTCCCCAGTGGTGCGCATCTTGCGCCAGGTTCAGCTCCGTCAAGGAAGGGTAGCGCAAAAAGGTGTCGCACGCCACAAGGCCGCAAGAGGAGGAGGAAGAGAAAGAAGAGCGGCAAGAGGTGGTGCGGCAAAAGAGTGACGACGGCGAGACGAGAGCGCCGTGTGAGGGGCTGGAGGAAGTGGTGCTGGTAGGTGGCTCGCAGCAGAGGGAGGCGGTGGGGCCATGGGAGGAGGAGGGCAGACCCACACTGTCCAAGGGCTTGATGGTGAGAAGGTGAGAGGGAGTGGGCAGATCAAACGAGCAGAGTGGGACAGAGTCGTCCACCGATGCCTCCGCGGTGAGAGGCATGAGGACTGCGAGGGCTTCCATGGAAGTGCTGCTGTTGAAAGGGATTGTGGGGCGGATGGAGGGCCAATGGGCAAGAGGGGCACGCGGTGTGTGCGCGTGCGTATGCGTGTCTGTGCGTTTTCAGTGAGGTGCGTCTACGCGTGCGAGAGGGTTTCAGAGAGTCTATGCGTCTCCCCCCGGTGCTCGAGCGAATGAGTGCTCTGGTAAGACAATTAGAGTTCATGCAGTATCAGCCGCGTGCAATCTTTTGGGAGCTTTTGGTCGGCCACGAGCTGCTGCCGTCTGACAAAGGATTTCGCGGGGAAGGAAAGCCGAAGGTTCAGTGCAGCCGCCGTTTGAGTGGTCTGGCCGATAGAAATCAGTTAGCCCGCTCGTGAGTGCTGCTGGCGCTTCTGCTGGCGCTGCTGTCGTATCAGCCAGCACATCGATGAGGACGCTTGTCATTTGCCGCCTGCCGCGTCGCTAATCACAACGTGGACATGACTCAGCTGCTGCTGCCGGCGGNCTTCTGCTAGTGCAGCTGCTGCCGCCGCCGCCTCCACCTCTCGCTCTCGCTCTCGCTCTCTGTCTCTGTCCGCGTCTGTGCCCTTCGAGCCGCGTTCACGACTAGAACTCAGATGATGATGTAATGTAGACCACGCACGCAGCGCGTGAGGGTCAATTGACATCCATGAAGGGTGAAGGGAGGATGGAGTTCATGCGTATCCCTTCCTAATCTCTGGGAAGAAGTAGTGGCGCAGGGCCATGGAATGAAAAGGTCAATTGAGCAATCCAAGAAGTCAATTGACTTTCGCAAGATTCAATACAGTCCGCACCAGGGATGGCAAACCGCGGTACCAGAGTGCCGCGGTATTCTGGTACCGTGGTACTCAATACCGCGGTATCCTAGTCTTCTGGCGGGTCACTACCGACACTGGTACCGGTACCGTGCTACCAACGGTAGTAGTAAAGTACCGCAGTATTTAGAAAGTACCTCGTTACATAATGTACCGTAGATTGTAGAACCACTGATTTTTCTGTCAGATTCAAGCACCGCGAAGAGAAGAGTTTACTTGATCGTTTGCAATGCTGAAATTCGAGAAAAGTGGGTAGGAAAATGTACAGACGTAGCTCTTTTTTTTATTTTGTAAGTACCATGGTACAATACCACGGTACGGTACCGCAGTACACAAGAGGGGCACCCCTCATGCTTAGTACCGATACCGTAACGGTACCGCAAGAAAAAATCCAGGTACCGCGGTATCTTGGTACCGTGGTGTGCCGCGGTATCGGTAGTATCGACGCCATCCCTAGTCCGCACTGAGTGCAGAGCTCACGTTGCGGGACGAGGTTCAACATCCTGTCCTTTCGTAGGTCTTGCGTCAAGTGCCGTCTTTTGCACCATGCCATGTGTGGCCGACATCCGCCACAATATGGATATGGATTTTTTCATCTCGTACCGACCTCCACGTCACTCCTGGTAGCTCCTACTGGTTAAGCGCTAACATCGATACCAAGATCGGATGAGGCTGAATAACCAGTGGCGGTGAAGTGTCCATCTTAGGGCGTGTTATAGACTGCAATAAGCAGCGATGGCAAACCGCGGTATTGAGTACCACGGTCCCAGAATACCGTAGTATTCTGGTACCGCATTACTCAATACCGCGGTATCCTAGTCTTCTAGCGGGTCACTACCCATACGGGTACCGGTACCGCGTTACCACCGGTAGTAGTAAAGTACCGCGGTATATAGAAAGCACCGCGTTACATAATGTACCGTAGATTGTAAAACCACTGATTTTTCCGTGAGATTCAAGCACCGTGAAGAAACGAGTGCAAATAATCGTTTGATAGTGAAATTTGAGAAAGGTGGGTTGAAAACAGTACGGAAGTAGCTCTTTTTACTATTATCTTGATAGTATCGTGGTATAGTACCACTGTATGGTACCGCAGTACAGAAGAGGGGTACCCCTCATGCTCAGTTTCGATACCGTACCAATACCGCAAAAAAATACCAATATCACGGTACCAAGATACCGCGGTACAAAAGCGCGGTATATCGCCGTATCAGTAGTACCGCCACCATCCCTGGCAATAAGTACTCATTGCCCAACATAATTGATGAGAATAGGTTTGTCGCGTGCGAGCAGTAAATACGTTTGCTTTGGTCCACTACAACTTGGTATTTCTGCTCGACAAACAAGTAAAATATGTATGACTAAATGGTTGTGCAAGAGCACAAACAACGTGTGGTCTGGTGGAATGAAAGATCTAAACTATGTTTGTAGCATCAAGCGTGGAAACGGCACGTGCTGAATACAAGAAGTGTTTCACTCCGGATGTGAGCTGTCCGAACCAGCAAGCTTGTTACTTCAGTCGCCCGTTGGGTCCCCAAACATCACGCACAATGCCATGCGTATTTGGGTTTTTTTTTGTCTTGTCCGACAACGTAGGTTTTTCTGATTCCATTTTCCTAATGCAAAATGTTAGGCTAAATGTTATGTTTATTCTGCTCAGGGCGTAAGATACAACACACTAATTGTTTGTCAACTCAGCCGCATGATGTTCAGTTCGATGGAAAGGTTTATCATGGTCTTGTCAGATGTAACGGGCATTTCTTATTTCTCAAAGGTGAAGGAGATTCTCCATGTGGCCATAAAGTGTCCATCTTAGGGCGTGTTGTCGACTGCGATAAATACTCACTACCGGACATCATCGATGAGAATAAATCTGTCATGCAAGAGCACTAAAAACGTTGGGTCTGGTCCAATGCAGCCTGGGATTTCTGCTCGCCAAATGAGTAAATTATGTATGACTAAAAGGTTGTGTGAGAGCGCAGAATCCGTGTGGTCTGGTGGAATTAAAGATCTACATTGTTTTCGTTGCATGAAACGTGGAGATCACACATGATGAACACAATAAGTGTTTCATTCAAGATGTGAGCTGTCTGAACCAGCATTGTTATCACATCGGTCGCCCATCTGGTCCTCGGACATCACACGCAATGCGAAACAACTGTTTGGGTTTTTGTTGTCTCATAGGATAGTGCAGGATTTTCTGGTTCCATTTGCCTGATGCAAAGTGTTAGGCTACATTTCATGTTAGTTCTGCTAAGGGCGTAAGATAAAACACATTGTTTGTTTGTCAACACGACTAAATTATGTTCAGTTTTATGGAAAGGTTTATCATGGTCCTATCAGATGTAATGACCATTTCTTTCTCCTCAACGGTGAAGGACATTCTCCATGTGGCGGTTAAGCTTCCATCTTAGGGCGTGTTGTCGACCACGATTCATACTCACTACCGGACATGATCGATGCGAAAACGTTTGTCGTGCGAGAGCAATAAACATGTTTGGTCTGGTCCAGTGCAACTTAGCATTTCTGCTCGCGGAGTAAGTAAACTATGTATGACTAAAAGGTTGTGCGAGAGTACAAAATCCGTGTGGTGTGGTAGAATGAAAGATCTAAGTTATGTTCGTTGCATCAAACGTGGAAGGATAAAATGATCAGATAATCCTATTTTTCGCTCTGTCCTAATGGGATGTGTCGGTTCTAGGCAAATGGCAAAGTTTCGAACCTATCTGATTCCTAGCCTATCGGATGCTCAACCCTGATAGCGGTGGTCGCAGAAGTAAGCCGACCTGAACGGCTGAATTATTGACTTACCGCCCAGGCCATTCTGGCCGTCATTTATTCAAAAAACGTTTGCCATGCTTGCTTGGGATTTACTGACGCGCTAGCCTTCACACATTCACGACGGTTCGAACGCAGGTCCTGTTCTGTTCTACGTAATTAGTTGGGTTCAGCCGAAGTGGGCCTGACTGAAACATCTACAATGATATAAAATTAGTGTCCTTTAAAAACTTGACGTTTAGCCAGCGTATCAGGTAGATCTCTCACGTCAGGTCAGAGTTTGGCGCTTACAAGATTTGCTGGCGGAGTTTGCCATGCGCTATTGCTGGCCGTCACATAATGTTTTACCTATTTTTCGGAACAGTCGCTCGCCTTGTATACCTGTCCTCATCGTCGCAGAAGGTCGTGGCTACTGGTCAGGTCATCGCCTCAGACAAGTTTGCCCAACGTGGAAATCGCACGTGCTGAAGACAAAAAGTGTTTCATTCTGGATGGGATCTGTTCGAACGAGTACGCTTATCACATCGGTCGCCCGTCCGGTCCTCGGACATCACGCGCAATGCGAACCAACTGTTTGGGTTTTATTTTTCTCGCCTGACAGTGCAGGCTATTCTATTTCCATTTGCCTAATGCAAAATTTCAGGCTAAATGTTATGTTGATCCTGCTCAAAGCGTAAGACACAACACATTGTTTGTTCGTCAACACGACTGAATGATGTTCAATTCGATGGAAAGGTTTATCATGGTCCTATCAGATGTAATGGAAATTTCTTTTTGCTGGAGGGTGAAGGAGGTTCTCCATGTGGCGGTGAAGTGTCCATCTTAGGGTGTGTTGTCGACTGTGGTACATACTAAATGCCGTACATAACTAATGTGAATACGTTTGTCGTGCGAAAGCAGCAAGTACGTTAAGTCAGTTCCAATGCAACTTTGCATTTCTATTCGCCGAACAGGTACATGATGTATGCCTAAAAGGTTTTTGTGTGAGAGCACAAAATCCATGTGGTCTGGTGGAATGAAAGATCTCATCTATGTTTGTTGCATCTAATGTGGAAATCACCCATGCTGAACAGAACAAGTGTTTCATTCTGGATGTGATCTGTCCGAACCAGCATTGTGATCACATGGGTCACCCGTCCGGTCCTCAGAAATCATCTCTTACGCAAGAAAGAACACTTATTCTCAAAACATAATTTGCGGCTGGTCTCTGTTGTTTGAGTCGGTAACACACACTCAGATGGATGGAATCTTCACAGCCACATGGAGAACCTGAAGCAAAGGGAAATATGTATTACTTCTACAAGACCAGAATATTCTTCTCCGTGTAATGTTCATTTTCTTTTACAATGACATATGTGTCATGTCTTGTGCCCTCAGCAGAACTAACGTTTTTCAATCTTGGAACGATGTTGGTTTTCCTGTTTCAGAAGTTCAAAGCGTTTTTGTCCTTTCGTTTCTTGACTTTCTTTTATTCGTTTGACATGACAGAAAACGTTTTGCAACACAAACGTTTCCTTGCAGCCGTTCTCAAGAGGCCGCATACACATCCGTGTAACAAAAAATGACTATAGAACATAAAAGAGCATCAGAGAACTCGGTTTGACCGCTTCCGTCATCTAAGTCTAAGCCGATCTCACGGTTTTCATTGCTTTGGCTGATTTGTTGATCGGCTGAAACAACAGACCTCCATTCGCCTCGCTGCTACGCCCGGAGTGTCTGCGATGTTATAGGTACCTTTTAACAGCCTGAGCCATTGATGCACGATTTAGAGCCAGCCCCCCTTTTCACATTCCATGAAAGAAGGGGTGTATTACCAGAAATTGTAGTAATGAGCAACGTTCTGGTTTTGATGGATATGTCGTTTATAAAAATCCTTTTCTCAACTGCTCACCACCTTATGAGATACATCACTTCATTCTTACAAGTTAAGGTGAAAATCTACGTCAACTGTTACGCCCTTCGTGAAGACGAGCAAAAACAAAATGTTTCTAGCACCTTATGTCAAAGAAATACATATCTGCTAGCGACAAACATGAGATCTTTGATTTTGTTAGACCAAACATCCTTTCATTGGTTTTCGTTTGCGCAACAAATTCTTCTATTGGCACAACAATACAGAAGCGCGATCTGATTGATTGGACCAAAAGCACATATCAATCATGCGAGAACAAAACGTTTGACGAAGCAAGCCTAGGAAACTTAGATTTCGTACATCAAAGCAGCTTTATCTGTTCAATGCACGAAAATTAAAATCCTTTTCCTCTGGGGTTTGTACCGTGTAACAACTATCTGTTTAATGCAAGAAAAGGATCTAAGGTTTTGACAACAGAAAAAATGTTCTTCTTTCATGCTACAAAGACCACTTATTCTCATGGCAAAGTGTCCAAGTTTTCTCCATTGCCGCAGTTCGTAACACGCTCTGAGATGGACACTTCACAGCTGCATGGAGAACCACATTTACATTTAAGCAAAAGGAAATACCTAACACATTTACAAGACCAGAGTAGTTTTCTACATGTAATGTTCATTACTGTTCACAATGAAATATGTTTGATGTCTTGTACCATGAGAGAAAGTAACATTATTCCATGCCGGAAATGATGTCTCTTATCCCACTTTCATGAGTAAAAAGCCGTTTTCTCATTTAGTTTACTGACTGTCCTTTGCTCGTTTGAGGGGACGGAAATCGTTTTGCAACACAACTGATTACACGCAGGTCGTCATAAGAGATCGCATATAAATCCATGTAATTAAATGAATTTTGTAGTAAACTATGCTCTGTCTTAGAATTTGAGCATCAGAGACCTTGATTTGACCGCTGCCGAAGTTGAAGTCTAAGCTGATCTGACAGTTGTTCTTGCTTCGGCTGATTTGTCGATCGGCCAAAGCAACAGACATCTGACGCCTACGGCCAGATTGTCCGCGATGTGATCAGGATTTGTAAAAAGCGTTTACTGTTGATGCTCGATCTAGAGCCAGCCCCCCTTCTTACCTTACATGATGAAGGGGTGTATGACAAAAATTGTACCAATGAGCATCGTTATGGTTTTGATACAAATGTCATTTTTGAATGAATTCTTCTGAGTTGGTCACTGCCTTATAGGATACATCAAGACATTGTTCCAAATTAGGTGAACAATCTACGTCCACACTTACAACATTCGCGAAGAGAGGCAAACAAAAAACGTTTCTAGCAGCTGAAGCCAAAGAAACACACATATGCGAGCGACGGAAACAAGACCTTTGGTTTCATTAAACCAAACATCCCTTCTTTTGTTTCCGTTTGCAAAATAAATTTTCCACTTTGCACAACAATCCAGATGCATGAGCTCTTTGACTGGACCAAAAACACATATCATTCACGCGACAAACAACGTTTGACGAAACAAGCAAATGGACACTTAAATTTCATCTATCAAAAGAATGTTATCTGTTCAGTTCACATCGATGGCTAACTCCGACAAGCCTCTGTTTGGCCCTACAGAGTTCATCGGTCAACCTGAAGGTGGGTGCGTGCATGACGGTTGTTTCATTAAGTACTTGCCGTTAATGAAATCTTCTTATCATGCTGACCTAAGCGTTAACTTCCAATATGCACGTGTCGCAGACTTGGTAATCTTGCTCGTGGATGAATGGGTTGCAAAGATGGATGGGCGGGGTATGGCCCTCGGCAGGAAACCCTAGAGGCAACCGCTCACCTTCCTGAAGTTCTGTGCTATGAAGTTCCACACTGATGGGTTCCAGAAGCTGAAACCGACTTTTGAAACTGCCTGTTCGGCGACACTATGGCTCCTTCGGCAAACCAAATGGCTGAAAAATCCTTACCGCAAGCCAAATGATTGCATCCACGACTTCATGATTGAGTGGCCCGAGACCGATGGAAAGGCCAAGAGGCCGTGGTACACGTCCTATCGTAATGGGAGAATCCACTACGAGAGGACTCAGTGGAACCAGCTGGTAAGACTTCGAACGCAGCACTTTCTGTTCCAGTATCTTTGTTAAGTTCTAGGTTCCTAACTGCATGAAATTTGTAAATCATGCAGAAACTTGACACTGATGAACCTGAACAGCCAAGAGCCACCTCCCCGCCCAAGGAGAAGAAAAAAAAGGCTGCCGCTGACCGTGCTGCCTCTAGTCCCGCTTCTGAGAGTGAACGCAGTAAGGTCAAACGCGTCCGTGGCTGCGACCAACGTGCTGCTGCAGTTGCTGCTGGGGCTCGTGCGCATGCTATTCTTGCTGACAAGTCATCGGGTGCGTCCACGGACTTCTCACATGGCACTGTACCGCGCACCCAGGGCAGGTCTGACAGAGCTCCTGTTTCTGTTGCCAGCGATGTCGCAGCCAACACCGCTGTTGCTGCCGCTTCTGCTGGTCAGTCGTCGCACGCAGGTGGTCAGTCTAGTCAAGGGAGCAAGCTCTCGTAAGACGGACAAGCTGGTCAGTCGATGGATGCGGGTCAGTCCACTGCAGGTTTTCAGTTTGGGCAGGGTGGTCAATCTGAGGGCGGGCAGTTCAGGCAGGGCGGTCAGTTTGCGCAGGGCGGACAGTTTGCGCAAGGTGAACAGTTTGCGCACAGCGGACAGTTTGTGCAGGGTGGTCAGTTTGCGCAGGGCAAACAGTTTGCACAGGACGGACAGTTTGTGCAGGGATGAAAGTTTGCGCAGGGCGGACAGTTTGCGCAGGGTGGTCAGTCTAAGGGCGGGCAGTTCGGGCAGGGCGTTCATGACGGTCAGCAGTCACAGTTCGGTCAGCTTGCGCAAGGCAGTCATCAAGGGCAGAGCAGTCAAGTCGCGCAGCTTGGTCAGCATGCGGAGGAAGACCAGTTTGTTCATGACGGTCAGTACTCTCAGGCCGGTCTGCACGCTTAGGAAGGTCAGCTTGCGCAAGGTCAGGTCCCACAGGGAAGCGATCCCGCGCAGGGCGGCCAGCTTGCACAGTGCCATCAGCTTCCACAGGGCGATCACAATGTGCAGGAAGGTCAGCTCTCGCAGGCCGATCAGGGTGTTCATTTTGTGCAGTGCAGTCATGGAGATCACTTACCCCCTGAAACAGCACCGCGATAGACAGAAGCTACCACAGATGAGACCGCTCCATTCCCTGAGGAGGGGGCAAGTCAAAGCAGTCCCTACACTCGACCCACCTCTGCTTCAAAGGCTTCTGGTGACGGGTCCCCTGTCAACGCATCAAACAACGCAATGAATTTGCGGGCTTGTGGACTTGCACCCACTTCAGTTCAGGTATATTTTGTTAACCGGCCCATTTCTTTAATGATTGTATGTAATGCTCTAACAGTACGTTCAAAATTTTGCAGAGAAACTTCACTTGGTGGTCCCCGGGTGCACCGTGCTTTTCTGGCACCATTCCCCAGGTTTCCGCCGGTTATGCGCATACGGAGACAGCTGCAGAATTTGTACAAGCTGGAGTACATTCATCGCAACATCCTCTGCTGGACGACTATGTGTTTGGCTCTCAGCCGGAGCTGTCCCCACATTTGGTAAATCTGTTTGCTTAATTCGTTTCAGTCTTTTGCATAGATGGATGTGTTTAAATCTCTTATCTGTTGCATCTCAGGAGGCCTTTGATGAGCT
The DNA here is from genome assembly GCA_023375785.1 of Penium margaritaceum. Lineage (NCBI taxonomy): Eukaryota > Viridiplantae > Streptophyta > Zygnematophyceae > Desmidiales > Peniaceae > Penium > Penium margaritaceum. The sequence goes on from SZWC01010365.1 coordinate 89,310, forward strand.
AGCCAATCATTTGGCAACCCCGAAGACGAAGGTGAGGGCGGAATCCATACCAGTTCAGAGGCACCAAAGGAGTCCACCCGAGACAATTCTGGAGATGTAAGATATCCTTCACATGGCCAGAGACTATCTGAAGGGTTTCTATGATGCAAGCAACAACTTATGTGATGGCTTTGAGCGTGTGATCCTCAGGGGCAAGGGCATCATTGACTCTGGAGGTATGTAACTTTTGTTTTGTGTTCAGCTTCTGAGTCAGCCAGCGGTGCTCAAAGCTGACTTTGCAGTTTTTTATGTGCAGAGTTCTTGCAGCAAGCGCTTCAAGAGTAGCAGAGCCAGGGGGAGTAATGCAGGGTAAGTCCTGTCATGCGTATTGAAAACTGCATTTCATTGTTGTACAGGACCTCCGGCTAATGGATGTCTTGTGTCCAGGTGTTTGTCAACGCACTGGGAAGTATGACTTAGAAAATGCGGACGTCATTCCCTCAGCCCTTGGAGCAAGGTTCGGCAAGCCATCGCAATGCAGTGGAGGAACATATGATGAATGCCAGTAAAAATGAGTCTCACTCACCGGGTAAGTGAATCTATGGTTTAGTTATCAGTGGACGTAGTTCGACGGCGCACATATGGTTCCTAACCTTTTGACTGTGTATGTGCAGATCAGGACTTGAAGCAGACTACCTCTGATCAGGACTTGAAGCTGACTACCTCTGATCAGGACTCGAAGCAGGCTACCTCTGAGTGCATAAAAGCTGTGAAGAAACGGACAACTCAATGGAAGACCACCTCTGAGCAGGTCTACCGCCGACGTACAGGTAGAGTGCAGAAGCCGTCGACACGATGGCAGCACTGTAAAACGTGGCCGCTTCCCTTCCAACAGAAAAATTGGTTTTCTGCTCTAGCATGTTTGTGAGGCAGGGCAGGGCACGGTGACAAAACAGGGCAGGGCAGGGTTATATAGCAGGGCAGGGCAGGGTTTGGACCTAGAAATAGCTGTCTGCTCTAGCATGTTGCAGACTGCTTTTCCCAAGCTTGTACATACTGAGAAGCATTTTTGTGACACAATAAGCAATGTTTTTTTTTTCTTTTTCTCTGACATTGAAAATAGATGAGAATTGTAGTGTTGAAAAACAGATGACAATTGTAGTGGTGAAAGTCTGACAACATCATAGATGGACAGGAAATTCAAGACATGATACAAGCATGTGTTTTCCAACCACTATGTGGCCCTTCTGAGTGTTAAGTCCACCGCATGTCTGAAAATTTCCAGCTTCTGCTGGAAGTCTGACAAAATATTAGTACATTAGTTGTGAAAGTCTGACAACATCATAAGTTGGAAGAAAATCCAAAATATGCCAATACAATTTGTTGACATACCCAGTTTGATTCCTGCTTGGATGGTTAGACTACCTTATTTCTAAAATGATCCAGCTGATGCTGGAAGTCTAACAGATAAGTAACGTAGTGGTGAAAGTGTGGTAACTGCATATATTGACAGAACATCCAAAACATGACATTAGCAGGTGTTGACATAACCAGTATGTAGCTCTGTTTGGGTCTGACAACATGGTCACAAGAATAACAAAACTNCCAGTGCCCAAAGAATGATGCGGGCACCCTCACTCTCAGCGGGCATGTCTAACAGAGAAAACATTGGGTTCACATTTTGGGATATCACCAGATGTACCACAGGGTACAGCTCAATGTACGACTCTGTCACCGGATGGGTAAAATGCTTCTCTACCCACTCCATGTGCATGCAAGTTGTGTGTTTTGCTGCATAGGCACACGACCACGCAGAACCACCATCCCATTTCCTCCGAGTACTGAGACAAGGTGAGAATTGGCCAGGAGGGCTGGGCACTGGAAAACAAGGCACCCATGCCACTTTCCTCTTGTGAACAAAGTCAGGCACTGCAGCTGCATACTCCCTAGTTTTGACAACGGCATCTGAAAACTGAGGTTCCATTAGTTCAGCTTCAAATTGGGCCAGCAGACCTCCGCGATTGTCAGTTTTGGGTGGGGCATACGTTGTCACTTTCTGCTGGGAACGCAAATGACTGTCTTTGAATACATAGTTTGGCATGGCATTGAACAGCCTTACTTATGGGGCAAGACGAATCTGCAGAGGTTGCACAAAACAGGATCTTCTCAGGGTGGTCCACTTCCATGTTTTAACTTCTGGGGGAGGAACAAACAGAGCAAAATTGCACCTGTGTCTGGGATGAATTGAAGAAAACACGTACCTGTGGTCCGGATTTCAAGTCAGCACAGCGGTGCGTGCTCTGTTGTTGAGCCGAGGGGGATACATGACATCGCTCCTCACCACCATATCCCTGTGATGTAGCCCCACCATCCACGCCACCAACATCTCCACCGCCACTTCCCCGGTCATTTTCACCACCTCCATCCTCCTCATGACTCACAGCATCGTCATCATCAGCACCGGCAGCTGCTCCAACACCAGCCCCAACCGCACCACCGTTATAACTGGGAACACCTCCCTCCCCAAGACCACCCTCAGCACCCACAAAGTTGCAAAAAGCACGCAGAAATCCTGCAGTAATTGCTGGAATGTGGCAACCACCCTCTGCATCCCCGGCATCTGGTTCCACAGGTGCATCCGTACAACAGTGGAAACTCCGTCCAGCATTTGGTTTACAATGCGGGCAAATGGACTTTGAAGGATCCTGAGTCCAAGTTCCGGCTGCTTCATCACGTTGAAATAGGCCCTCAAAATCTTGCACCCCGAGGTGAATGAAAGTACATCTGAAAAAACCAAAATTCAACCTTAACTCACGTATATGGTTTCACAGCTCAAAACAGAAAACAATGATATGGTATGGATGCTAACTTCAGCAGAACCATCTGACATAGCCAGCTGTGCTTTCAAATCTTCATCAACTGTCTCTGATGCGCTTCGATGTTGAGTGTCTTCCCCGACACGTCTTGCTTGGGCAAATCCACAACCCTCCATTACCCACCCGCCTTGCAACATTTTCATCGTCTCATGAATTCCTCTCTTTCCATAGAGATGGAGGGGGGGAATTCTGGCGATCAGTGTTGTACAGGTAGACAAGGTTTCGAGGAAGAGTGCTCCTCCTGGTTTCTTTGCATACATGGTATCGCACATTGAAATTGTTTGAATTCTTATGCAACAGATACATGTCAACAAGCCATCTACGTTGCCGATCCCCATGTTAACAATGCCGGTTAGGAGGGGGTCACTTGTTGTGGTTAATGCCAAGACTGGGGTTGCGTCAATTACCAGGACCATCATTTTGGCTTGGGCAAACCATCTGGCACCAAGCAATGAAATAAAAATGCAAGAAAAACTGGCTTAGCTAGGTTCCCCATACAGTTTTAAACAAAGAATCTAGCATAGGGCCTATGGTAAGGATAGAACACACTCACCTTGATGCGGACTGATGCCAACCACATTAAGTGCCCGCCGGGTTCATTGGCCGGCCAAGGGAGACGTCGGCTTACTAAGAAAGCTGAGTGTTGCTCGGAGTGTCGAAGCCTATCGTCACAATGGTCGGGTGAACGTAGTGTGGGAGGGACATCGTGTGCACAGCCTTCTTTCCCATGGTAAATCACACAAATGAGGAAGGCAAGGAGGAGACCTGAGCCAAGGTTCCAAGGAGGGCTACGGTGACTTATGACGTTTCCCATTCTCACTAACTTGGGAAGGCATGGCAAGGGCATCCAATGCACAAAACGTGAGCCATCTCTGCCGCATTGTAACAAGGTGAGGACGGTCCCAACATAAGGAGGGCCAAACAATCTTGTCAAAAAAACTTGTACTTGCGATGATGGAAGAGACTTCTACACACACGCAAAGTGTGATGGCTACATCCCGATGGAATCAATAAAAGGATCGCGTTGATTAAAACAAGACATACCAATTCCCTGGCCATATCTGTGAAGCGAATAACAAAATCTTTTAGCAGCATTGCAACCAATTTCCTGTTTGCTCAACAAAAGAGGACATCGCAGGGTCATTGCTGTTTTTCTTCATGCACTAAAGTGAAAACTTCAGCGCACAGAAAGTCATGTGTCACTCCAAAAACCATGAGTTTCGGTTTCGGACACTCAATTCCAAGTTTTCATAAGCAATATCCACTCTGCTACACGCCCACGTGAGTGAAATGGCTCCTTTCACATAGAATGGATAACTTCATCACGTTCATTGCAAAAGACATACCAGCTCCCTTGCCGTTTCCGTGAAGAAAACAACAAAATCATTGAGCAACACTTCAACAGATTTCTTCTTCACTGAACAAAACAGGACATCACCGTTCCATTACTACGTCTTGTTTCGTGTACTGAAGTGGAAAATTTGGCAAACGAGAAGTCATGTTTCATTACACGGAAATTAACTTTCCGTTTGGGACACTCACATTGGTGTTTAATTTGTATATGTTGATTTGTTTGTGTGTTTTCTTTTTTTATTTTTATATCTTTTTTTGTTACCATTGTGGTCTTCTAGGAACCAAAAAAAGACCTCATTTTGAGCCCATCTCCCCGTATATGCATGCCCTAAAATGTTTCTAGAAGCCTTTGGCAAGCCATATTACACTGTGCTTTTGCTTGGATTAAGTTCCGTATGGTTTCACAGCCCCTAGGCGCAGTGCTGTGTGCGCAGCGCTATGGTTTTGCACAAACAAATTCTGACGGTTCATTTGCCCGAGAAGAGTTGTTGGGCAAGGGGGGTACACAAACATGGGGTGCCTGGCTGCGCTCACACCCCACGGCAAACTCTTCGGGCCTAAGGTTATAGTTTCATCCAGATAATCACACCGGACATTAGCGTATGACTGCCTCTACTCTTCGCAATTTACGCCACTCAATTCAGACGGCTCATTTGCCCGAGAAGAGTTGTTGGGCAAGGGGGGTACACATACATGGGGTGCCTGTCTGCGCTCACACCCAACGGCTAACTCTTCGGGCCTAAGGTTACAGTTTCATCCAGATAATCACACCGGACATTAGCGTATGACTGCCTGTACTCTTCGCAATTGACGCCACTCAATTCAGACGGCTCATTTGCCCGAGAAGAGTTGTTGGGCAAGGGGGGTACACATACATGGGGTGCCTGTCTGCGCTCACACCCAACGGCTAACTCTTCGGGCCTAAGGTTACAGTTTCATCCAGATAATCACACCGGACATTAGCGTATGACTGCCTGTACTCTTCGCAATTGACGCCACTCAATTCAGACGGCTCATTTGCCCGAGAAGAGTTGTTGGGCAAGGGGGGTACACATACATGGGGTGCCTGTCTGCGCTCACACCCAACGGCTAACTCTTCGGGCCTAAGGTTACAGTTTCATCCAGATAATCACACCTGGCATTAGCGTATGACTGCCTTTACTCATCGCAATTCACGCCACTCAATTCTGACGGCTCATTTTCCTGAGAAGAACTGTTGCCCCGTGGAGGTACGTGATCACACGGTGCGTGACTGCGCTCACCTCCCACGGCGCACTCTCTGGGCCTACGTTTATAGTTTTATGCAGATAATCACACTTGGAATTAGCCTAAAACTGCTTGTACGAGTTGCATTTTATGCCACTCAATTCTGTCGGCTCATTCGCCCGAGAAGAATTGTTGCGCCGGGGGAGTACGTGATCATGGGGTGCATGGCTGCACTCACACCCCACGTCACACTCTCTAGGCCTACATTTGCAGTTTCATCTAGCCAATCACACCTAGAACTAGCATACAAGTGTCTCTACATGCCGCATTTTATGCCACTCAATTCTGACGGCTCATTTGCCCAAGGACTTGTTGCGTCGGGGGGAGATACGCGATCACGGGGTGCATGGCTGCACTGACATCCCCCGACGCACTCCTTAAGCCTATGGGCAGTATTTCATCCAAATAATCACACCTGGCATTAGTGTATCACTGCCTTCACTCGTCACAATTCACGCCACTCAGTTCTGACAGCTCATTTTCGTAAGAAGAACTGTTGCGCCGGGGGGGTACGTGATCACGAGGTGCGTGGCTGTGCTCATATCCCCCCGTGCACTCTCTAGGCCTACCGTTAACGTGTCATGCAAATAATCACACTTGAAATTAGCCTACAACTGCCTCTACGCGCCGTATAATATGCCACTCAGTTCAAACGACTCATTTGCCCGAGAAGAATTGTTCCGCCGGGGGGGTTACGAGATCATGGGGTGCGTGGCTGCGCTCACACTCCATGGCGTACTTTCTACGCCTGTGGTTATAGTTTCATCCAGCTAATCACACCTAGCATTAGCGTACAAATGCCTCTATGCGTCACATTTTGCACCACTCAATTTGGACTGCTCATTTGCCCGAGAAGAATTGTTGCACCAAGGGTTATGCGATCACGGGGTACGTGGCTGCGCTCACACCCCCCGGCGTACTCTCGGATGGATATGAGAGTGCCAGAAAGTGACAAAAATAGGTTGCTCGATAAAAATCATCTGGCATGACAGTTGCATAGAGGATGTTCCACAGGTTCTAACACACTTTACGGAACTCGATTTGGAGTCCGTTTGAGTGAGATATGGATTTCCACAGTTTGGAGATCATGGGTCGGGTTCAAGTGACGACCTGAGCACTTTGAGCTCAAAAGGCGGCAGGATTATTGGCCAGGACGGCTGAGAGCGGCCTTCAAGGAGAAAAGACGGCTGGAGGACGTCCAAGAGACTTCAAGGAAGGACCAGTCCATGATTATTAGCCGTGAAGGCCGTGCGAGACATACTTCTCTTGTGTGACAAGGTGATTGCCGCTCATCCCGCTAGGCTAGGAGTGTGCTAGAGGGTGAGCTTTGACAGAGTGGATCTCAGTGCTCCCTTAGCCAAATGAGGCATATAAGGGCTTGTTAGAAAGCTGTGATGATGTACTTTCTCACTCAAGAGTCGATTCAGACATTCGCGTTCTCTGCAGACCTACATTNGCTTCCGTAATTTCTGTCTGTGCAACCTGCAACTCCCTCTCACAAACAGTTGGTCCTGCCTAGGCGGCTCTTAGTGAGCCTGATCACCTCCCTGAGGGCTGCCCCAGTTTCCATCAGTGGTATCAGAGCTAGAACAAGGCTTTGTCTCATCCTTGAGGCATTCCTTGCACCCTGTTGTGTGAGAGAGCCGTTTGTGGACTGGACATTGCACTACCATGGCGACATCCGCTTCTGTGGTGGCCGGCGTCAACATCGCCAAGTTCGAAGGCAAGAACTTCTTCAACTGGAGCAACAACATGAAGATGGTGCTGATGGAGAAGGGTCTCTGGAGTCAGGTGGATGAGAAGGAGAAGGAACTAGCAGAAAGCTCCCTCTCCCCTGTCGAGGCCCGTACCTACCGCGAGAAGCGTAACCGCGCCCTCGCAACCATCTACCTCCACCTCGCCGAACGGCAGCAACTCCTCGTCCGTGGCATCCTCACACCAAAGGAGGTTTGGAAAAAGCTTGAGTCCACTTATGCTTCCAAGTCAATCCGCATGAACATGCAGCTGCGTCGTCGCTTTCACACTGTGAAAATGGATGAGTCCGGATCCATGATTGACTACATCAACATGGTGAAGTCTCTCTCTGACCAGCTTGCTGTGATTGAGGACCCTGTCAAGGAGCGTGTGCTCATGCTAACCATCCTTTCTGGTCTTCCTAGCAGCTACACTCCTCTCATTGTTGCCCTGGACCAGCGTGGCGACAAGCTCTCCCTCGATGATGTGGAGGAGAGCCTGCTGTTTGAGGAGGAGCGGCGCAAGGGAGAGGAGGGCGNAAGCGGACTGGACGTCGCTCTCATCACCAACTTTGGTCATGGGGGCGGTGCTGCACCAACCAGGAGCAACGGCGGAGGAGGAAAGAAGAAGGGGAACTGCCACTACTGCAAGAAGCCGGGCCATTGGGCGCGCGAATGCCGCAAGAAGAAGGCGGACCTTGCGGCTGGAGTGGGAGCGGGAAAGCAGTCCGACGCTTCCGCGAACGCAGCAGATTGGGAGAGTGGATTCGTGACAACCATCCGGGTCCTGCACATCTCCGACACCACCGCCTTGTTCTGGATCATCAACTCGGGAGCCACGCGGCACATGACGTGTCGCCGCGAGTGGTTCGTTGTTTACACCATCATCGAGCCTCGTCGAGTGTACATGGGGGATAATCATGTGCAAATGGCGGTTGGGGAGGGTGAGATTGTATTTTGTGCTTCCGTTGAGGGCAAGCACGTGGAACCTCGTGTGAAGGGGGTGCTCCATGTTCCGGGGCTGGCAGCTAACCTCCTCTCTGTCTCATCTCTCATCTCCGAAGGCATGCAGGTTCGCTTTGAGAATGGTGGGTGCATCATCTCTGCAAGTGCAGGCCGTGTTCTTGCAAAAGCGGACAAGGAGGATGGTCTCTACCGTCTTTATGTGGCGTCGAAGAAGGAAGCCGACTCAGCGTTGGCGGCGAGAGAGGGAAAACACGACATCGGCCTGTGGCACCGTCGGCTCGGTCACCTCGGCTTTGGCGCCATCATCTCCATGCAGCAGATGGTCCGCGGCCTGGAGCTCAAGGGGGTGAAGCAGCCTGGTGCATCGGCTTGTGAGAGCTGCATTGAAGGGAAGCAATCCCGCGCTCCTTTCACGGGGAAAGGGAAGGGGGTGACTGAGCTTCTCTCACTTGTTCACTCTGATTTGTGCGGTCCCATGCCATCACAGTCCTTGTCCGGCAAGTTGTACTTTGTCACGTTCATTGATGACAAGTCAAGGAAGACATGGGTGTCATTTCTGGCTGGAAAGGATGAGTGCTTTGATGCTTTCAAGGTGTGGATTGCTGCTGCACAGAATGAGAGTGGCAGGCGGTTGAAGGTGCTTCGCACCGATGGTGGAGGAGAGTACCTCTCCAACAACTTCCGCACCTTTCTCAAGTGTCGCGGGATCAAGCACGAGGTCACCCCACCTGGAACACCGCAGCTGAACGGCGTGGCTGAACGCGCGAACCGCACGCTCATGGAGCGTGTTCGCAGCATGCTCCAAGACGCGGAGCTCCCGCCAACCTTCTGGGCGGAAGCGGTCAACACTGCCGTGTACCTGAAAAACCGGAGTCCCACGCGCGCGGTGCCGCTGATGACACCGGAGGAGGCGTGGACGGGACGCAAGCCAACTGTGACGCACCTGAAAGTCTTCGGGTGTGGCGCATTCGTGCACGTGCCTACCGGCAGCCGTAACAAGCTGGACGCAAAGTCGGTGAAGGCCGCCTTCCTCGGCTACGACACCATGGGATACCGCCTCTACAACNCGCCAACCTTCTGGGCGGAAGCGGTCAACACTGCCGTGTACCTGAAAAACCGGAGTCCCACGCGCGCGGTGCCGCTGATGACACCGGAGGAGGCGTGGACGGGACGCAAGCCAACTGTGACGCACCTGAAAGTCTTCGGGTGTGGCGCATTCGTGCACGTGCCTACCGGCAGCCGTAACAAGCTGGACGCAAAGTCGGTGAAGGCCGCCTTCCTCGGCTACGACACCATGGGATACCGCCTCTACAACCTCGCCGCACGCAAGATCATCCGCAGCCGTGATGTGGTCTTCCAAGAGGAAGTGAAGGGCTGGACGTGGAGCCCTATGACTGCTGTTCCACTTGCTCCCGCACTTGTACCTGAAGTGGGAGAAGTTCCGGTAGCAGAAGAGGACGGTGTGAAAGATGGCGGTGACAGCGGCAACGACAAGGAGGTGGAGGGAGCTGAGAAGGAGAAGGAGCCGGCAGCGGAATCTGATGAGGAGGAGCAGCAAAGCAACACACAGCAGCTGCCACGATGGTCTGCACGCCTCAACAAAGGTGCAAAGGACAGTGGGGAGCCGCTGAGGCGATCCGAGCGCCTCGCAAGCAAACACAGGCCGTTGGAGGAGCTGGTGAACCTGTGCACCATTCCACCACCAACGGAGTCATCTGACCTCGAGCTTCTCTTCCTCACAGTCACCGATGACCCAGCCACATTCGCTGAAGCCATGCGTAGCGTCGAGGCGGCAGATTGGCATGCCGCAGCAGACGAGGAGTATGGTGCGCTCATGAAGAACGGCACGTGGACCCTCGAGGAAGCTCCACGTGGCAGCCGGGTGATTGGGTGCCGGTGGATCTTCAGGCACAAGCGTGGTGCGGATGGTAAGGTGCTCAGGTACAAAGCACGGCTGGTTGCAAAGGGGTATGCACAGACTGAGGGTGTGGATTACAATGAGACATTTGCACCTGTCGCAAAGTTCCCATCCATCCGAGCGATCCTCGCTCTTGCTGCTGCTATGGACTGGGAGGTGCACCAAATGGATGTGACGTGTGCATTTCTGAATGGTGACCTCGAGGAGGATGTGTACATGGAGCAGCCGGAGGGGTATGTGGTGGAAGGGAAGGAGGAACTAGTGTGCAAGCTTGTGAAGGCCCTCTACGGCCTGAAGCAAGCACCGCGTGCATGGTACCACAAGATGGATGAGCAGCTGGCTGGCCTTGGCTTTGTGCGCAGTGAAGCTGACCATGCAGTGTATGGGCGCACGCAAGAGGCAAGCCAGGTCATCATCTTGCTCTATGTTGATGATCTGCTCATTGCATCTGACTCCAAGTCTCTTTTGGACGATGTGAAGCAGTCCCTTGCTGCCAGGTTCGACATGAAAGACATGGGCGAGCTCAGTTACTACCTTGGCCTTCAGGTCAAGCGCGACCGGCAGCAGCAGACTTTGGAGTTGTCGCAGAGC
>SZWC01010366.1:7944-35988 GCA_023375785.1 Penium margaritaceum
GAGGAGTTATGGCAGCCTAAACCCAGATAGTGCCCACAACGGTTTATGCTGCCAAACAGGGCCATGCAACATGCAACTGGGACCCTAGGCAGTGCATGACGATGCAGACGCAATGGGACGCGCTGGATGCATGCAAGCAGCAAATGCGGTGTCAATGACCGCCGGCAGCACGATCGCCGAGGAGGCCTGCCGATGGAGCTGAGCGCGTCGCCTGAGAGAGGAGGCTCCAGCGAACTGCGTGAAGACCTCAGCGTGCGTCGGCTCCACCGGACGACACTCCATCGGCGTCGAGTCTCGCCGTCAGTCATCTGCACGCCGATGTACACAAGCCGGGAGGACACAACAGAGCACAATGAGAGATACGAAAAAACCAACAAAGAGTGTGGGGGACAAGAGGTTATAGAGCTGTGAGTGGCCAACGAACTTCAACATTGCTGAGCTCAGGAGGACATGATTGCATGCGCTTAACACATCATCGTTGTAATGTCGGTCAGCTGCCCGTTTCATTGGTGCTTGCGTCCTTGCGAGGGTCAAACATGTTTCCTCTTGGATGCTTGTGAAGTCCAGGAGTCGAATGTCAGCCGCAGGGGTGTTACTCTGACTTCGCAATTTAGCCGGTGTGGCGGGAATTTTATCGTACACCACCCCAAAGGGTATTTTACTATTTGCGGTGGAAGTGGCAAAGCTGTATGCAAGTTCGACGGTTGCTAGTTTTGTTGTCCAATTAGTGTCGTGTGGCTCGCATAAAGTTACGAGGAGTTCTTCGAATGTCTTATTGGTCCGATTGGTTTGCCTGTCAGTTTGATGGTGGAATGTCGTTTATACCTAGATCCAAGGGCCATACACGCTTCATCAGTTCTCACCAAAAACCACTAATGCAGCGCCCGTCTCTGCTACCAATGATGATCTGTGGCAATCCGTACAGCCGCACGATCTGATTTCAAACAATTGCGCTATTCCTTTTGCGGTGACGGTGGTGGTTGTCGGAATGAAGTGTGACATTTTAGAAAGCCTGTCCACCGCGACGATGATGGCATCGTAACCCTCCGGTGTGGCAAGCAGCCCTGTCACGAAGTCCTTGCTGATGTCGATCCACGATTACGTCTGAAGGGGTAAGTTTGAAGTAGACCAGGCTGCTGCATGAGTCAAGATTTTTGTCTCTGATACGTCTCTCACGATCTACAGAAGGCCGCCACGTCGGGCTGCATTCTTTCCCACCAATAGTAGTTTGCCAGCTTTTTAGGCGCCCAGTCCTCGCCGAAATGTCCGGCTCGAGCGGTGTCGTGACATTCCTCTAACAGCGTCTGTCGTAGTTCCTCGTTTGGAGGAACGACGACTTGACGAGTGAATCGTCTTCGCCAGTAGGGGTTGTTGAACACAAACCCGGTCTTGTCGTACCCGCCAAACTCCTCATAACCCTTTGCAAACATCCTCGCGAGGTACGGGTCTCGATTGAAAAGCAACGTGCTGATCTTTGCCATAAAATCTCGTAGTCCATTTAGAGCATCCGCCAGATTTGTTTTTGCGGGTCGGTGCTCGATGTCCTGGTTGAAGTTGCATTCAAGGAACTCCATCCATCGAGTTTGTCGATGGCTTGGATTTGGCTGGGTCTTGAGATATTTGAGGGTGTTATGGTCAGTGAGGATGATGCATCGAAGGCATCCCAAATAGCACCTCCATGTCTTGAAAGCATGCACAACTACGAGCATCCCCTTCGTGTGCACTACGTGGTTGAGTTCCGTCCCGCCCAATTTTTACGACATGTATGCTAGTGTTTGTTCACCGCGGTTGTCTTGGAGGAGAATGGCTCTGATGGTTTGATTGGACGCGTCGTTGGCCACGACGTAGTCTACCGTCGGAACTCCCAATCGTAAGGCTGGCGCCGAGGTTAGAGTGTTTCTCGATGAGTTGAACGCTTCTTGTTTGCTCTCCCGAAAATTCCACTCGATGGTTTTTTATTGATGTCGGAGAGAGGCGTAAACACTTGCGCATACTCCTTTTACGAATCGAGAGTAATGGTTGCAGAAGCCTAAAAACACCTGGAAATGCCAAAATTTTATGGGTGTCGGCCAATCAGCGACCGGTCCCACCTTTTTTGGGTCCATGGTGAATTGTCTACCATATATGATATGGCCCGAAAACTCGTTTTTACATCGAAAATAGCTGCATTCCGAGAGATTTTGAACATTTTCTCTCTTTGTAAAAGCTCGAGACCTTTTTGGAGTTCTCCGTTGTGCTCATCGGGGGTGCGGTTGTACACCAAGATATTGTCGAGATATACAACGACAAAGGTATTAAGGTATGGATGAAAGATGTTGTTCGTCGCTGCCACAGACTTTACGAGGGCATTTTGTGAGTCCCATCGGCATGATCATGAACCCAAAGTGCTCGTATCTTTTCTGGAACGTTGTCTTCCCGACGTCCTTATCATATCTACGGATCTGATGACAGCCGCTGCACAGATCAATCTTGCCAAAAAAGGGCCCTCACAGTTGATCAAAAAGTTCATTTGCTCACAGGAGGGGGTAGCGGTTCTCGATGGTTGTTTTCTTCAACGCTATATAGTCCACTGACATCTCCATCTCTCCGGTTTTCTATTTCACAAAACTACTGGTGCTGCGTAGGATGGCGTGGATGGTCTGATGAACCCCTAACCGAGCATCTCGTCCAGTTGCTTCTTGAGTTTGTTCAGCTTGTGATCACTCATCTGACAGGTCCCCTTCACCGTCGGCCCGCTACCCGGCCTCAGGTCCATCTGATGGTCGACGTTGCATTGCGGTGGTTACTCCCAGGGGACCTTACTGGTCATGATATTTGATGACAAGTAAAAGTTGGTCCTTTTCCTAAAAAAATGATTTTTTATTGAATTTCACAAGCACACCATAAATAATTAGTTTCATTGAAAGAAATGTCTGATGCGATGTTCAAACCAGTCGAAGTTAGAGCGGCATGACGCGGAAGCGTAGCTTCCGCGTCAAACCGTTGGTCTGACGGGGCCTACTGCATCACACAAGCCGCATCAGAGTGACGTAGCATCAAACACCCCTCGTTGGAGGTGTTCGAGAATGCTCCTCAACGAATTCAAGGATCCGCAAGCTTTGTTTAACCTATTTCATATTACCGCCTAAATAATTATAGTTTCAAGATCTATGCCCGAATATGAGTATCCTCTAAATTACGGATTAAAAAAATCAGAAATCAAGATCAATACGGTAGTTCGTTGGGGAAACCCCTTCAAACTCCTCGATGAGCTCCACAAGCTCTTCTGGTATAGCTTCGAACTTTTCGTAAGGTGAGGCCGTTGATGTTGCTTCGGCAGCTACAATTTATTCTGCCTCCCTTGCTCCCACATGGACTAGCCATGCTTAGGTTCCAAGCTATAGATATTTCCTGGTCATGTCCAAGGGTATCCGATGGCATTTTACATGTCGTTCCTAACGAAACTGTCAAAACTGTTTAAATACTTCCAGTTCCGCCTGCAAACCCATCGTTTGAACCATGTCCTTCCTAAATGAGCTATCAAAGGACCCTCCACCTTGTAGTGCCATTACCATTCTACGAATCTTAGAACCCCTTGGTTGTACTCGTCAGTTGGTCGTCCTTGTACCCCTTGTTGAACTTTGCGATCATCGGCACCCTTGTCTCGGGCGATGTGACCCGCTCAGATGGGCCATCAGTTGCCATTTTTTACTGAATACGGACCTCGCAATCTGCACTTGCCCTTTGTTGTTTCCTGAATACTCACTCTTTGTCCGTGACCTCTCCCCTTTTAGGCTGGTTGTTGTTTTTGAAATTTGTGCGAGTTATGAACCGTCTTCTTGCAAGTCCAGTAGAGCCGTTGATTGTGCTAATTGACGGCATCAATCTCCATCTCATATGATGTTTCCACTGTCTACGACCCCCCTCCACCACGACAAGGATTGTGGCCTTGTGGTTGCCATCCGTTGGATTTCTGTATCCAGTCAGTTTAGTCGGTGTTGTCAATTCGGCCGACTGCTGCGATCATTCACGGAAGGTCATCTTGGATGCCAAAAATGGAGATTTATTGTCGAATATATCGTTTGTGGCCACTGTAGTAGAAACACAACTATTCGGAGACGAGGTCGTTGCCGATTATGGTTTTGTAGAAATGCTCGATGTACTCTGCCATGTTAGACTACTGACGAAGATGTTGGATTCTGTACCGTGCATTGGACTTATCCTTCACCTTCCCAGAACGAGCGAGTGTAGCGTGTGTAAAGTCGCTCCACGTTTCTGGTGGCATGAGAGAGTCATGCCACACCGGATTTATCTTCTCGAGAAATTATACGCTTGTAATCGACAACGTGAGAGCAGTCGCGTGAGCCATTCACCTAGTTTGCCAGTCTCCTGCTGCCGTTGGATGGCCTTTGGATTGGACCACCAGCTCAAAGCCGTGCCACGCAAAAGAGAGGCCACAAGGTCAATTTTCTTGTTGCCTTTATTGACCCCAACAGTGGTAAAGTACACCCCCAAACTCGTCATCCACATCCTGACTGTCGGTCTCTTGGAGTTTGCGGGATCGAAGGGTTCGGGAAGTGCCGGTCAAAGCTGGCATTCATTCGAGAGTTGAAAGCTTTTCTCGGTGAGTACTACTTTCCGCGCACGAGATACTCGAAGCCTCTCCATGTCTGCATCGAGCTATTGGAGCATGTGGGTATTTAGGCTCTCGAGTCCCGAAAATTTCTGGTATAGGTCTTTGTTGTTTCACACTTGTCGGCTAGTGCCTCCCATTGTTCCCGGTGACATCCTAACAGGCTACGGTGTAGGCGAAGAGTTTACTATCACCAGATTGGCTGTCAGGTTTGTTGGAAGTTCACCATTTGCCACAAAAGTTGCCACTAATGCCTGGTTCGCGTACAGAGCGTCCTTGTTTGTGTGCTGTTGTTCCGCCATTGCTGGAGTTCTCACGAGGGGCTGTTCATCGCTTGTTGACTTTGCTCCATTCACCATTGCCGTCACAAATCCTGTAAGCATATGAATGGTGGAAATGTACCGAGGACTCCTACGAGGTTATCGTCAGGTAGTTCATACGACCATTGCCCCTCCACCGACGTTGCGCTCTGATACCAAGAACTACGCCGAGCGTAATGTGGGTGGTTCACAGGGACGAGGTATGGTACAAAAGATGATTCAAGGGTTTTGGAAAGAAAGGATACTTTGTATTAAGGAGTAAGTGTACTTTGCTTTCAAGTGTCAAGTGAGTCGAGCACAGGTATACTGTGCCGAGAACGAGAACGAGATATAAGTCTAGTCATTGGCATTCAAGCCAAGGGATGCGTGCGAGGTCACGTCGTGAGTGGCTGATTCAAGAAGCTCCGTCAAGAAGCTGGAGGGTTTGAGAGTATCGAGGTGCTTCTTTAAGAAGTCTAACACCGTCGGAAATTCAACCGACCGATATAAAAACATTGATATTTTTATATCATTAATGTTACATTTTTGTTGGTTGTTTGAAATATTTTGAACTAACAGCTCATTGTACATTTCTTAAACCTCTCAAGTAATCGGCACTCAAGATTCTCAATTACCGTCTAGTCCAACTATTTAGGACATCAACAAAGGAACTTCCTAACTCACATGCACAAGGGGCCGTTCTCACCAAGAGAAAACACAATTTTTTGGGCGAACGTCAAATGTGGCCAGCAATACATGAACAAAATGATCATACCAATCCAAGCGGACTCATGGTACTTATGCTATCAATAGGTTTGGAAGAGTACTCCACCGGGATCAATTTCAACAATGATATAAATGACCTCCATGCCTTGGTTTTGCATGGCACCACTCTGAGCTTGTGACCTGTCAGAGTTTGTTCAGTGGAAGTGGTTTGGTTTGTGGCAGAAAGCTCTAGATTCCTTGCTTCATGTACAGGGATCTTGGTGCTGAGCATGAAAGCATGTACTATCTTGATCCTATGAAAAGCAAAAGAGAAAACTTGAGAAATGAATCTCTTGATTGATTGTACAAAGTACAAAGTACAAGTATCAGCCTTGACACAGCTATGTACAAAGCACCGAGTTGCGTGGCATCCCAGAAGGGACAATCATTCCTAGACCTTCAAGGCTGCCGATGCAAGGGATCTTGGCACTACCACTGTCTTCAAGGTAGTATGGCCTCCACGTAGTCAGGCATCCTTAACCCAGGCTAGCACGAGAGTGCCTGTCTTACAGTGGTCGTCAGAGCCAACTCAAGTAGAGTCTTGACTTGGGCACTCTAGTAGGCACTCCAATAGCCAAGGTGACGATGATGACAAAGTTGCTTCAGTATGAAGCTCTTGAAGTACTGAGGCTACTGTGTCTAAGGGAGTTGTTATTGAGGTGTGCCAAGACTGCCAGATTATATACATGTTGTCCTGGCAAGTTGACCGTCTTTGAGGAGAAGCTTCCTCGTTTGTGGTAGTAGTATTCACCTCTTGTCTTTGCACGTATGAAGCTTCCTCCAACTATGTGATGTTACTTGGTACCAGGCTTAGCTTTGGAGAAGCTTCTTGATGAAGGAAGCTTCATGGTGAAGATTCTTCATCAGGTGGCTTCCTTCAAAAGCTATCCTCCTACTCTGTTGATTTTTCTACACTGATTGATATAGATTTGGAGACCCTCGTGCATGTTGGAGATGATGTGATAGATGTTGTTATTTTCCAACCTTGGGTGCATGGAATATTGGCAGGAACAGGTAATCCTGCCTTGTGTACCTGTGCCAGCACTGTGTAGTGTGAAGCTCCCCATCTCCCTAGGAGTAGATAAAGGGCATGCGCTACCATGTGCGCATGCCTATACACTATGTACACTCCAGGCCCTTTACATACCAAGAGCCTCGATTCCAGGAAAAATACCTGGCGGTTGATGAGGAGAATTCCTAGCAGCTTTGGACCTGGTAATGCTACTGTGAAATCTGTCATGCCTTGTATGGTCTGCCGATTACTGCACCGACTTCACCGTTGTTGGGCATACAACTAGCGCAGAAATGGCACGACTCCAACACTTCCCCTCAATTGCTCAGCTGGTGGTACGATACCCTTTTACTGCTGTTCGGTTTCAACAAGTTCCTCGAGAGGCTTCCAAAACTTTTCGTCAAGAAATCGAAGCCATGTTGTCCTTTGGGTGAGGGGTTGGTCTGAAAAGAGTTCAATGTCGGCTTCCAGTGTAAAGGAAAAGAATATTCTCCTCGTTTCCGAGATCATTGGTTGCTGGAATGTGTACGGAGCCTTATTTGGGTGTTGGGAGAGTTGGGCTTGATGAGTTGGCAAAATGAAAGAAATATGGCTCGAGTTCAGGCCACTCCAGAAAACTGGTTGCTTCTTATGGAAGCAATTCTGCTGATGGGCCTTGACCACGAGGCTCGTCATGTCCCTCAAAACGGTCTTTGTCATGCCTACCCACGTCCAGCTGCTTTTGGGTTGGTGACACCTGTCCTAGGCTAAAAAATGTGTTTCAGGACCTCCCCATGTGTTTGGAGCCGCTGGAGCTATAAAACTTTCACTAGGAGGGTCGTGAGAGTCTTGCTCCTCACGTTCATTTGTGCAGGTGCATTTTCTTTCAGTCACAGCCACTGAATGTTTAGTTGCTGCTGGGCTGACCCGTTTCAGTCCCATGAGTCCGTGAGTTGACGACTTAATTCTACAGTCTGGGACTTGGTCGTCCGGCAAAGAGGTCGCAGGTGGACAACTCCACAAAATCGTGCCATTGAAAATCGTCTGTGAGCAGGGCCTGTTCAACAAACTACTACGCACATGCTGTTTGCATTTCAGTGTGCGTGATGCTGATTTTGTTACAAAACTGAGTAGGCAACATGCGCAGTTCCTATCCGTGGCTGCTGCACGTTTTTGGCTTGCGTATGCGCCTATACTGTTTGAATTCACTGTGTTTCTGCTTGTTGCCTTGCTTTTGGTTTATGAAACAGGTACTGGTATTGCTAGCCACTTTTGTCTAGCTGCTGTCCTCGCGTAGTGCCTGACAGCGGCAGTAAGCACTGACATCAGCGACAAAAGCTCTCGCCTCCCTGCCTGCTCCTTGCTTGCGCTGATGTCAGCGACGAGTTTGCTGGCATGTTTTCCTGCTCGCTCCCTTGCCTGCCTTCCTTTTGGCTCTTTTGCGATGCTGCTTGCCGGCTCGCTAACGACCCTGCTTGCTGGCTTGCTTGCTTGCCTGCTTGTTGGTTTGCTGGCGACCCTGTTTACTGCTCACTTGCTTGCTGTGCGGTGGTTGCACCGGTGCAGATCGTCGTGAGAGGTCGAGGAAACTGCCTCCTTATGCACGTCGTTCCAATGGTACGGCTGCGAAGGTGGCGAGGGGGACAACCACTGTTGCTGCGACCAACGTGAAGCTACGTGCATAGCCAATTTTTTTTAAGCAATCGGCAGCTTGCAGTTTCCCTGGAACGTGCATAAGCTGAGCCATTACATCTTAGACCTTGGATCAAATCCAATGCCCCTGAATGTCGATGTGCTTGGTTTGACCCCGAAACTTTGTAGAGTTAGCCGGGTCAATCGCCGAGTTGTTGTCGACAAAGACTTCATACAGCTTCTCTTGTGGAAAACCAATGTCGTCGAGGAGGTTGCAAAGGTAGGTAACTTCCTGAGCTACTGCAGTAGCTATCACATACTCAGCTTCTTCCAATCTGAGAGTGATGATGCTTTGCCGCTTGCTCATCCATGAGATAGCTCCTCCACCAAGAAGACACACAAATCCGGTGGTGATGCGTCGGTCCTCTTTGATCCCTCCAAAATCAGCATCCATGTAGCAACGAAGCTCAAGATCATTCAAGGTTCCAAAGCAAAGACTTGCATCGCTTGTGGCCTTGAGGTAACCAAGGGCTTGATCGAGCTCCTTGCAGGCCGCTTCTGCACAAATCTTATTACCACGTGCCATGTTGCTGATAGCAAACTACAGGTTTGGACGCGTGCTACTTGCCACATGCATCAGTGAACCAATTCTGTTTTGGTAGCCTGTCTCACTCCTCCCCATGGGTCCCTCATGGAGCAACTGTTAGTGAGTGGGAGGACTAGCCACATGCTTGTTAGACACGTCGAAGGGTTCACACAACTTGGTAGCGTAAGTTTGTTGGATCAGCAGAAGCGTCCGTGTCGTGCATTCGCGTTGGATATTCATACCAAGATAATACTCAAAACTTGGCATGAGGGTCACATTGACTTTTTTTGCCATGGTCGTAGCTGTGGCTTTGATGAATTGTGCTGATGGGCCGATGATGAGAATTCCATCAATGTAGACCAGAGCGTAGCAATCTGGCCGCTTCTTTGGTGAAGGACGATGGAGGAACAGACAATCATCGTAAGCTGATGGAAGAAATTCAAGGGCTTCAAGGAGGCTTCGAAGCTTCCGGTACCAAAAAAGAGGACTATGCTGGAGCCCGTACAAGCTCCTCACCAGCGTGCACACTCTTCCACTTCCATCATCCTAGCCTTCTAAATGCCTCACAAACACGGCAGTATCCATTTCCCCGTGAAGAAATGTGTTATTCACATCAAGTTGTTGCACCTCGTAGTATTGCACTGCTGCAATTGCAAGCAAAATGCGTGCTCTAGTGTAGCAACTCATTGGGGCATAGGTTTTAAAAAAAATCCTTTTCCTCTACTCGTGAAAATCCTTCTACCACCAAACATGCTTTGAACTTGTCAATACTCCCATCAGCTTTTGTTTTGATGCGGAAGACCCATTTGACCCCAACAGGTTGTGGACCAGATGGTAGCTCCACAAGATCCCACGTGCTTTGGTCCATGAGGTGATGTATTCCGCATCCAATGTAGCTTTCCACTCTTCTGCATGTTCTCCGTTGAGAGCCTCCTTGAGTGATTTTAGCTCTGGTGGGAGATTTTTGTTTGATGTGAATAGAACACACATATGAGCTATGGTGAACTTAGCGAGAACGTCAGTATCCTCCTTGAAGACATAATGTGCTGTTATGGCCATTTTGTTCTTTGCTTCATTCTCTCCTACTCTCTGTTGCTCCAAATGATGCTGTAGGAGGCGTGTGAAACGCGGCTCGTGGACCCCCCCTGACGTCTCATGCTTCCACGTTGTCTTTGCACCATTCTCCAGTCCCACTGCATTGGCTTCGTGATCAAGTACTTGGACCGATTGGTGGTCTCTAGAGATGTGTACCAGGTGGTCTCCATGGAGGGGCACACCCGTACACACCGCCTCTTTACTCACATGATCTAGATCAAGTAGGATGAGTGGTTCTGGATCTGCATTTCCTCCCTTTAGTGATTGGTTGTAGGATTCGTAGAATATTTGCAGGAAGCCTGGTGCAATCCTGCACTTCTGCTCCCATGTCTGGTGTGTGAGGTTCTAGGAAAAGATGGCTTCACAGCTTACTGTGATCCGTTGTGAGTCACGACGTAGAACTCCGAAACCTTCATGTAGGAAATTATCCAAGAAACATTCCCCATGATGCTTCGTCTGCTAGATTCTTGTGGCGCTCCTTATGCACAAAAAATAGTGCCATACAGCCAAAGGTCCTGAGCATAGTAATATCAGGCTTGTCATTGTGCCAGGTCTGGAATGGTGTCATCTCTGGAAGTGATACACGGGGTACACAACTGTGTACCCCATGTGTCACTGCGGTGGTCTTCCCATTCACCAACGAATGGAATATGTACTTTTCCTTAAGAAAATTGCTCTTTGGGTGGCTTCTTTGATGCTTCTCCTACGACATGCTGACATTACGTACACACCTATAAAATACGACGGTTGAAACACAATCTGCACACACTGATTCCTGCGTGTCTCCCGAACCTGCATGTGCACAAACCGAGGCATTCCAGTCAGGTCCGTCCCCTGTCGCACGTGTGTAGTGAAAGCGGATTGGCTGTATAACCCTTCCATGTACGTTGTAATGGTCCGTGACATGCCTAGACGAAAGTCAGATTCTTCATCAGCATGGATGGTGGGTAGGGACAACCACCCCTTCAGAGATTCGTTCACTTCGGATTCTCCGGTGTAGACCTGCGATGATGCCTGAGTTTTGAATGTTCGCTATGGAGCGACAACATGGTGTTGTCTCCCCTAATCAAGCAAGGTGAGTCGAAGTGCAAGGTACGTGAGAAATATATTGCGTTGAGAAAATGACGAGGTATCCATACATGACGCAATGGTGTCCCAAGCCCGGGCCAGTGCCCGAAGGGCGCAGATCCTTGCCTCCGTCCGACCGGTACGTAGATATTCCATGAGGCCGCCCACTTGCCCACCCTCTGATGTGTTGAGGCATTGCGGCCGACAATTTCCGCACTCTCACATCCGCTAGGCCCACATACACGACTACGGGAAATCTTCGACGGGCAGGATGGCTTTCCCGTGGTGGCTTGGTTCCGTGTGCCACGGACGCTATGTTCCTGTCATGTGACCTCGCCGGAAACAAGCACGACAACTGTGTCGGATCCTTCAGACCCAAGGCGGCCCAACCTTGGACGGCCGTCACCACCCACGTCTGCAGTGTGGTGTCCCACGAGCGAGGTCGTGGCACCGCCGGCTTCACCACCCGCCACACCGTCATCTGCCGCACCACCCGCTGCACCTCCTGCGACACCAAGCGCTGCACCACCCGCTACACCACCCGCTATACCTCCTACGGCAACAGATGCTACACGACCCGCGGCACCACCCACTGTACGACCTGTTGCGGCACCCGTTGCACAACCCGCTGCATCACCTGCTACACCTCCCGCGGCACCACGCGGTACACGATCCGCTACACTTACCCCTGTACCACACGCTGCACGACCCTCTGTACGACCCACTGGACCACCCGCTGCACGACCTGCTAGACCACCCACTATACGAGTAGCTGCTCCACCCGCTGCATGAGCAGCTGCTCCACCCGCTGCACGAGTAGTTACTCCACCCGCTGCACAACCCAATGTACGATCCGCTACACCACCCCCTGCACCACCCGCTGCACCACCACCTCAGACAGCTGCCCCTCGGCCGCCCGTGTACGGAGTTCCTCTAGCGACGGCTCCAGATCAGCCCCCTCCTCTGGTAAACCACGTTTTCAACTTCAATACAGGTGCCAACGAAGAACTCTTATTCTGGCTTACCCAGGATCGGGACTATGAGGAGTGGGGAAGGCATTGGGAAGAAGACACAGCGGAGAACATGCAATTGTTTTGGATGGAGGCCCGCTCCCTGGACCAGACCGAGGTTCCGCCCTTTACACAGTCGTCCTGGGGAAGGCACCATGTTCTCTGTCCTAGTGTTCCCTCCGGTAATTTGTGTCTACCGTGTTGTGCCTTCTTTCTACATGATGATGCATGTCCGCACATGACGTTGTGCCGTCCTCGTGCATCATGAGGAAAACCTTGTTGTGTTTCATCTGGTAACTAGTCTCTTTGCACACTTTCCAATCCGCCCAAATGTTACACTGAATGATGATGAAGTCCTTGTCGTTCCTTTTTGCAGGTGCGTCAGACAGCTCCCCGATAACACAACAAAGAAGATGAAGGCCGACGGTGACCAGCTTGTGGAGGGAAATTTTCTTTGCAACATGGCTGCCTGTAGGGCGACAATTGAGGCCTACTTGGTAGCACATCAATTCGGGCTGCAATGGGTATGTAGCGAGCTAGGATGTATTGATGTACGCTATGAGGAGGCAGAGAGACGGGACTGTGCGTGGAACATACGAGCGGTTGTATCTTCGAAGCTGGGGGAAGTAAGCTATCCCATGTGACTAAAGGCTATAACTGCATGCCGACAATTGGTCGTGGGAGTCCCGTGCAGACAACAAGGTGGATAGCCCATCACATATCATCCCAGATGGCGCGGTATCCAAAAATACGTCCGGCCACGCTACAAGCCATAATCAAGCAGGCTGTAGGATTTCAGGTGGCCAACTGTCCCTTGTACCGTGCATAATCTATGACCCAGGCTCCATTCATGGGAGGCAACGCCAAGTCCTGGGCATACTTTTCAGCGATGTGTCAAGAGGTATGTCCCATGGCTGTTCGCACATGGCTGTTCACCATTTTTTCCTCTTTTACGTGTTAAATATTGACTCGTGACTTATGTCTATATGCAGCTCAAACACGTGTATCTAGCGACACAGGTCGTGGCAGAGATGGACGCCAACAACAAGTTCAAGTGGGAATTTGTGGCACCAGGAGCTACCCGCCTTAGCTAGGAGTACTCAAGGCACATCATGACAATGGATGGCACCTTTCTGAAAACGGGCGACAAGCAAGTGATATTAGTTGCTCTATTTTTTATGCAAACTACCATGCATGCCCCATGGCCTGGACACTCGTGTCAAGTGCGAACAAAGAAGCGTGGATGTGGTTCTGCTTGTAGCTGGCACGTGCGTACCCCACAGCGTGTTCACAGGTACAGTGATAGTGTCGGACAGAGAAGCAGGACTGGCGAACGCTCTAGAAAGATACCTACCAGGCGCTACTCACACGTATTGTGCCTGGCATCTGCGGAGGAATGTCCAAGAGAATTTTGATAAGAAGGCTGGCTACTGGGAATGGAAGTGCACCCAGGCCCTAATCCACTAACAGATCCACCGAGCGACACGCCACCTGCGTGCAGTTAGCGATCATACAGCGAACTACCTCATCCCAGGCTGAGACGGACAGCGTGGCATACCCTTACAGAAGTGGACGTCATACATGTGCCCGGTTCTTACAGGGGGGCACATCACCAACAACGCGTCTGAGTCGCGGAACACCCTTTTAAAGTCCCTCCGCAAGCTGCATCCCTTCTACTACTTCTTGTAGGTGTATTACTTCGTGTAGGGGATCATGGCAGAACGCTGCAAGCAGATTGAAAACTTCACCGAGACACTTACATCGGTTCTCGCAAAATGGCTGCTGCACATTTCGGAGGTCGCTCGCGACTACTACGTCACGATGGAGGGGCCGCACAAGGCTATGGTGCGTGGCCCAACTCACGTCCGTCGGCGGGTTGAACTTTTTTGGGCAAGTCGTGAGTATGGTCACTGGCTTGAATATGGCCAGCCTTGCCGGCACGCATATGCCGTCATGATGTAGGTGGTGAAGATGCTACTATGCACGTGAACCTTGGCCAGACAGTGATGTACTAGAGTCTCACATACGACAATCCCATGTCGTCGATTGCCGCATTCCCAATCCGCCGTCTGGCTGGGGGAAACCAAGACCGCGACAGGGCCATGGTAAGCCCAGGATTGCTTGCTTGGAGCGTGCATTGCTCCACAAACGTGAATTCATCTTCCTCAAGCGTGGCCGCAAGGGTCACACAAAAAGAGGTACCCCAACCCTGCTGCACCGCATCCTCACAAAGCAGCAGTAGTGCTAAGAGCTGATCGTGAAGCAGCAGCAAGAGCAGCAGGTGCACGAGCAGGGAGAGAAGAGAAGAAGTGGGACATGACATAGTAAGAGGTGGACAGGCAACATAAGGGATGGTAACCGACGACTCTGACGCTTCACACTACGATCCTAAAGTTGAGCCCAAGGGGTCCTCGACAGATTAAGAGGTTGGTGAGGCAGTAGTAGACGACTTCGATGACGATGTGTCTGACAGTGGCAGGGAGGACTCGCTGGGGTACACGGCAAAACCAGTGAATGGATTGTTGACACAAGAAAAGCACGAAGTTGAAGGTGCCAGACTCATGGAACAGTTGGATGGCCTGGTGGAGGACGTAAAAGGCGATGCAGGAGAAGAGGACGCAGAAGATGATGCAGGAGAAGAGTACGCAGATGATGATGCAGACGAAGTGGAGAGCCATGAAGTCAGAGGCATGGATGCACTTGGGATATAAGGTGGGGAGTTTCATTGAGTATGTTCAAAGATGCATATGCACTTGTTCCTTTCCTGTGAAAGCAGTGAACATCCTTCCAATAACAAGTACATGTCACCGTACAGGATTTCAGGGGAGTGTTCCTTGGCCGCAGACTTGCTTTCACAGCACATCCAAGTCTCGTGCCTACGGTTGAGTTGGCAAGAGCACTGGATGGCCTGAGTGTGTGATCCCAAAGCTAGAGAGGTTGTGTTATAGGGGGGGTTGAATCCTTGACCATTGTCAATCCTCAATGGGTTAGTGTGTGATTCTTATTGGAGAATATTTGGTACTCTACTTTCTTGCTTTTTCCAGATGGAAAATGAATCACTGTGTGTAACTGAATATTCTTACTACATAGAATGACAAGCACCAATGTTTACGTAATGACACATTATTTCCCTATACATGTATTCAAAGTATAAAAGGTCGGAACACGGGCATTTTTACTGCTCTCGAATATTTTCACCACAACTCAATGGAGTGCACAATATTCCTAACATCACTACTTCTTGTCACCTCATTTCTATGTGGAGCTGGCACATGTTACTTTCTGTGAAGATTGTACTTAAAATGGAGGCGTTTTGAGATGCGGCTGTACTACAACACCTGCCCTGGACCATTTCACATAGGAACTATGTTATACTACAGTCTAAAAACAGTTTTCTATGATACTCTTCAAGAAATAGAGGGTGGGATCGTCATTGGTCATTCATCCACTGGCGGCTGGCACTCCTCGACAGTTGTGCCCCATGTGTGACATCATTGGATGGATCCACACGCTCCTCCCCCTCCCCCCCGAATGCAGCACTGGCTAGTGAACGGGAAGCCTAGTCCATTTGAGTAATGTTTAGGCTGCGGAAACTTGTCTTGCACACGTAATCCGAACCTTTGCTTACTAACATCATTCATTGGTGGTACACTCGCACTCATGCTTGGAATGCTAGCCATGTCAATAGACACTAGGCACGGGAGTTTTCAAATTTATGGGAAAATACATTGTCTACCGGGTACACGATGAATAGATAGACTTTACTTACAGCAGTCCTGCCGAATGAGATCAGTTTGGTTACTACTAATCCAAGATGCCACACATATCCAATAGTGACAAGCTTCTTGTCCAAAGTTAGTAGTGATCATGACATACTTCCACTTTGTTCGATGTTCTACAGCACTCAGTTCATACAAATCTCTGGGACCTATCATATGTGTGTTAAATGAGATGAGAATGATAGAAGAATACCAGGGAGAAGAGATATAAAATATCTTTTCAACATAAGCAATATACTCAGTCCTTTAGTGGCCTAAGTGTATCAGAGTCTTGCATACTAGAGAGGATCCGGATGGACCCAGGGCTGCCAGTGTGGTGGACACCAAATGGGACGACAATGAGGCAGCTTCACACACAGGATTTGGCACATGTCGAATGAGTCACTCGGAGGGGGTCTCATGTTCTTGGCGTCCCACGGGCTCTTCATCTTGTTCCACGTGACCCATGCATCAAACTGGTCCATTCGCGGGTGTGGAGGATGGATTTCTCCCCATGGACCCACTTTAGGAGCATCCGGATCTCCTCCCCACAACGTGAGCGGCGGCATGGGACGACCTAGGAGCTTTAGCAGATCCGAAGAAGACATGTTTGCCCGTGAAAACATTGACAATGAAGGAGAAGAAGAAAACGCAAAAGTCGAGCCGTATGAACTTCTGATGGTACCACGGTTCATCATTGAGACGCGCCTATTGCGTTATATGTCACTTGGAACTTAGCCTTGCGTAGTCCTGGCCTTGTAGCTTGATGTTTTCCGAGCATAGTGAGATGCAATCACCAACGTGGAACTTACTATCCATCCGATGCCACCCACCTGTTTGCATCATATATGTTGTTTCATTTGAGCACGCTTGTCACGTCTCACTCCAGATGCAACAAATTCTCACTACTGCATTATGTTTCCCAATATGTTTCTTGAAATCTTCAGCCCCTTCATGTTTGCATGTAAGTTCCCATGAGCCACCTTAGAGGATATTTTCACGCGTATGCATACATTGTGGAGTTGTATGCAATCTTGGTGGATGGGATTTTGACCATAAGTAAGCACCAAATAGATCGTACGTGGTTTTGGATAGTTCTTTGAGTGTCTACTTGGTTTGCTTGTCCTAACCTATTTTCTAGGGATGGATTATGGTTGAAAGCTACATACGAGTGTTGTAGCAAGTCATCAACTCCTGACAAGCTACGCTGTTCAACCTTCTATCTCTGTCAATAGTGTTGGAGGGGGGCACGCCACGCGGAGGGACAAAATTGTTGAATAATCTACACTCTATGCCTCTGACATTTATTGCTTTCGTGGCCACAATAAAGTGTGAAATATTTGAAACCTTATTAGCCACAACTAGAATAACATCAAACCTTTTGGATGTGATGTGCTAACTTGTTACACAGTCCATGGAAAAATACGGCCATGGTACAGCTAGTTCCGGTATAGGTCAGAGAAAACATGGGTTTGTGGTTGGTCTCAACTTATGGTGTTGAAACACATCGCACAGCTTGCTACACTTTCTCACATGAGTTTGTACCTTGTCCCATCAGTGGCAATTCATGAGTTGCTTGTGCATCTTGTCCTTGGTGTAGTGTCCATGTGGACCAGTGTCATAGCATTTTTCCACTGTAATTTTTTGGACATTTCCATTTGGTAGTGCGGTTACTTGTCAAGGAAATTTCGGATTACCATTATGATTTATCAGAGTACAACCTAGTTCTGTAGTACCCATGGAAACCTTTGTAATATTTTATGAACAGTCCCTCGACAATGTCTGGTGCTGTCACGATAAAGGAGGAACTTTGTGCTAAGGACGCAATGCTGTGGCGTGCTACTTGTCAGGATGAGCTAAGATCCATCCCGCGAGTATGGTGCATTAAGCTTGTGGACCTCCTGCCCAGGCGGAAGGCCGTACGGGCAAAGTGGGTCTTTTGTAAAAAGGTGAACCCCGACGACTCATTGGATCGCTAAAAGCCCCACTTGACTGCTAAGGGGTTCTCACAGGTCGAGGGTGTGGATTTCACTAACACGTGAACCTTTGTACCTATGGGGCATATGACCACCGCTCGTGCCTTGTTCGAGGTTGTTGCTCACCACGCTTAGGAGTTACACCAGATGGACGTGAAAAATGTGTTCCTCCATGACAGTATAGAGGCAGGAATTTACATGGTACTGCTACCATAGTTTGAATTCGACAGCAAGGTCTGACGCTTGCACAAGGCCTTGTATGAATTGAAGCACTCACCCTATTGCTTGAACCTGGAGATCACCGGCACACTAACACGTGTTGGCTACATGTAGAGTGATGTCGACCCATCCCGCTGTCTTAGAAGGATAGTTTGTAGCTTCACCATTATCTTGGTCTATGTGGATGAGCTCGTGGTCACATCTCCTTCCAAGGAGGCCGTGAAGGAGGTCAAGGCAGTCCTTTGGGCTGCCTACAGGGTGAAGGAACTTGGTCCTGCAATCGTGTTCCTCCGGATGGACATCGCAAGTGATTGTCAGAGGCCACAACTCTTGCTACATAAAGGGTGTTATGCCATTGTTGTGGGGGAGCAGTTTGCTAACCCCTTGGTGTAGTTCCCATAGCCTCCACCCTTGTCTCACCTGACGGGCAGGATGCCATGAAGATGCATGATCCGGCACAGATGGGGGAAAATCAACGTGACCCTATACTTGTGCCTAGCTGGCTCCCTGGTGTGCTTGGCCCTGACCACACGATTTGACATCACCATCATTGTCAAACTCCTTGTAGAGTTCTCAAAGTTTCCTTAGACGAGAGCATTTCACGTGGCTGCGCAAGAAGTGTTTGGGTGTCGTTCATGGTTACGCATGTAGTAATCATGCTTGGAGTCCTAATGGGCACAGTCAGATAGGCTACATATTCCTGCTGGGTGGCACCGCTGTTCATGGTGTAACAACAAGTAGGGTTGTATTATATGTGCCTCCTCAAAGGCTTAGTATGTTATCATGGGACCAAGGCTATTGAGTTGGTGTAGCTACAATGTCCGTTTGGTTGGTTGCGTCAGGCTGTGCCTTACGTTGTTTTGTATTTCGACAACCAGAATGCTCTTTCCATTGCCGAGAACTGTGGTGTGTTTCATGCATACAAAAAGTACATTGATGTTGAGCATCACTTTGTGCGCTATCTTGTGGACCGACGGGTGAACTCCATTAGCGGGACTGGCACGAACATGCTGTGGACTGACTTCTTGACCACGGCATCGGTGCATGGAAAGTTCATGGTGGCCATTTGTTGCATCAGAGTACGTCCCTTGCCTCGTTATAGCTGAGCATGGGGTGTGTGAGTACGACCTGTTGAGCATCTATTTGCGCACCTGTGTCAGTCTTACACCTATATGGAAATACGTTTCATCGGGTCATGTGGAAGTGTTGTGGTGTGAACCGGCCTCGTCTGTCTGTACAACCTACCATGACCACTCGGCTCGTGCAGATCCCATTTACAAAGCAAGTTGGCGTCCAAGCACCAACGGGTGATGATCCCATCTACAAGGAGATCCCAGATAGCTTCTATGACATCTTCAGTAATTGGTGGGATGCTATACAGATTTTCTACAACCCGTAAATCCTTATCGGTGGAGTGGCTCTTAAGCCCAGTTTTGCACACTTGTACTTTGGGTCCACCAATTGGTGTTTGACATAAGCGTGGTTCAATTCGTAGCACTCAGCTTGAGATTTTCCATCTCTAGGTTCTGGTAGTGTTGCGTTGGGTGCATGTGCACAAAGTTATGGCCAAAACAGTGATTTCAAACCAGCCTTGAGACAAATTGACAACGTCGAATGTTTCGCCCGCCGTGCGCTGTGGCTGGTATTTATGTTGTGTACTTGTCAGTTGTCACTTCTCGCTGTATTATGAAGTTGTTGGAGCTTATGGGACATAGAGCGCCTTCCTAGACCAACCCTAGCTATTTCTTTCACCTCTTGTTTAATAATGGACGAGTTGGCCGGAAAATTTCGCCACGTCAGAAAAAAAGGATAGGGAGTTCCCTAATAGTTTCTCAATATGTTGGAAAATGTTTGAAACGTTTGGATTATGCACATGTGAGCTCATATTCTTAGACATACACTTTAGTAGTATTAAACGGTACGGATGTTGCACATTGTCATGTTGGGGTCATCGCAACCTTTGTTGTTGTAGTCTTACCTATTGGTCCTGATAGTCGCGCTATGCCATGTGTCCTTCAACCAAAGGTAGGTGTATTATGAGTTGATTGACAAAGTACATTTCCCCACTGGTCTAGTCTCCTGGGGAACGTTACGATACAAGAAAACTCTCCCAGTGATGATATTGTGTTTAGTCATTGGGCATTGGCTTCGAACCATTGCATTCTACTTTTCCCAGTTTGTACCCGAAGTGTTCACGATGTTTTTTTCAATGATTTTGCCTTCGAATAACACTGGTTAGATTTTTAATTATAACTCTTATTACTTTTCTTTTATGAAATGGTGAGAGGAATATCCCACCCGCTGGTGCCGACACGATATTGCAACTGTTACAACCCCTCTATTGCATACATCAAAGTATATCCAGTTGGTCGTCCTTAGACCCCTCATCAAACTCTGCGAAATAGGAATCCCTCGTTCATGGCATCGTGAGCCGCTCAGATGGGCGACTGTTTGGCACGATCCGGATGACCGGACAGGAGCTTCGCCGTCAATTGATCACTTTTGTCGTTTCGTGCATCCATGGATTTTTTTGCCACAACCTCATAAGAGTTTGTGCTATTTCCACGCACGTCAATCGCACCATGTATGACCCGGCTTTCTAGAAGCTGCATCGAGACATTGGTCATAACGACTGACGATGTTGATCCCCCCAGTGTATGAATTTGTCAAACCTAGTTCTCTTTTGTTTTTGTTTCACCTACCATTGCGTTTGTGCACTTGAGCACTATATTTGAAGTTGCTGGCGCGACTGTTGTTCGTGCTCGTTCTTGAAGTTTTGTCATCAATGCCAGACATAACACTTCTTGCCTTGATGTTACCTTCAAGCGGTTTTGAAGTAAAACTAGGGGTTTTCTACGATAATGTCATCTTCGTTGACAAATTTGCAAAGATGTTGCAATCTCGGGGTCTTTGGTGCTGAAGTTGAGTGGCGCATGCGATGTGCCATCGTGAGTTGCTGCCTTGAGAAGCCACGGGAAAATTGCGATTTAAAGGTTTCTAGAGAGTATCAAGGTGCATTTTTTTGATTTTCCGAGCTGTTAAAAAGTTGGAATGAATCAGATCAAGAGATTAATACAGCGCATGATTTTTTTTGTCTTCATGGAAATGGTCAAACTAGTTTGAATGTTCTTGAACGAAACACCAGACTTCGGGGCAGTTTCCCCGAAATGTCGAGGATAATGGGAGTAAAAGCCTAGAATAAACTGTGCGGTGGGCCGTGGATGCAATGATGAAATTCCCCTCTCGTGGAGTTTTGGCAATCATGGACTCTAGGTGAAAGACAACTCCCTAGCACTGCTGTCGCTAGCGTGGCAGCACAGACCGTCCAGCTAACTCACTAGCACACACAGGTGGAGGTGAGAACAGCAAGGGGTTGGCTAGGGACACAAACAAAGTGTCATAAGCTGCAAACACTGAATTGTGCAGAGATAGATGACAAATGAGGTCCAGACAACCTAAATAGTGTCCCTGACCTAGTGGGTGCACACACACGCGGCGCACAAGGGCGCACATTGTCTAGTAGGACAAAACAGTGGAAAAACACAGTTTTGGACATAACTCCCTGCAGACATGTAAGAACGACAAGCCGTCTGAACCAGAACGGCCGCACTGACAAGAGATACATCCTGATAGGCTGCACGCCTATGTGTTGTCCCACAGCACGAATATAAATAAGAAGTAGGTCTTCTGGGCGCCTGTCGACCACCGGTCTTTCGCCACTGTAGCTGTCAAGGATCTACACGTGAATGGCCACGAGTCGAGGGGTGACCGTAAGCAGTGTACGACACACACAACAACACTCCCCCTTG
Source organism: Penium margaritaceum (assembly GCA_023375785.1). Classification (NCBI taxonomy): domain Eukaryota; kingdom Viridiplantae; phylum Streptophyta; class Zygnematophyceae; order Desmidiales; family Peniaceae; genus Penium; species Penium margaritaceum. Next base: position 29,765 of record SZWC01010366.1, read on the forward strand.
ACCGGAGGGTGACACACGTTCATACACATGCAGACACTAACGATGTACAGAGTAGGAAATACACGGACGCTATAGGCAGCAAGCACACCACATGCAAGGTGGCACATGAGGAGTCAACCTGCAGCAGGAATGGGGCAGAGTCCCACAGAACGAGTGGCCGCATGAAACTTCGAACGACCTAGAGCCTTGGTCGGGAAATCAACGCACTGCCTGTCAGTGCCCACGTGGATGACTCGGATCTCACCGCGGTCAACCAGATCACGCACAAAGTGGTGCTCGACATTGATGTGTTTTGTGCGTGCATGAAACACACCTGAGTTCTTGGCGATGGCCTCCGCACTCATGTTGTCACACTGAAGGACCACGAAGGGAATGGACTGACGCAGTTCACCCAGCAGACGGACAAGCCAGACACACTCAGCTGCACCGGTGTCCAGAGCAACATACTCTGCCTCCGCGGTGCTACGTGCGATGCATCCCTACTTCCCACTACGCCAGGATACCGCAGTACTGCCAATGAGAAAGATGTAGCCGGTGCGGCTCTCGCCATGTGGACTCCACGCCTAGTCACTGTCAGTGTACCCATCGAGCATAACGAACACCTGCTCGCAAAAGCATGGGCCGAAGCGTGCGGTGGACAGGATATAGCGCACCCACCAGACTGCTACCTCCAGTGTTCGCTGGCGTGGAGCCTGCAAGAATTGGGCGAGCAGGTTGACAGTGAAGATAATGTCGGGCCGTGTCGTGGTGGCCAAGTACATGAGCGAGTCGATGACTCGCAGGTACAAGGTCACGTCGACTGGCTCCCCCAGGTCGGCTGGATCATCCACCTTCAGGGCAACTTGCCCTTCAGGGGACATGGGTGTGGAGGCCATGAGGACGATAGCGAGGAGATCAGCAAAGCGCTTCCCCACAGCCTCTGAATAGAGTGCCTGATGGACGCGGAGTGTGCGGCGGACACGGTCGCGCACGATCTCCATCCCTAGAAAGACAGAGGCCTCGCCAAGGTCTTACATCTTGTAGGCCGAGGAGAGAACGGCCTTTGCAGCATTCACTGCTCCCAGGTCAGGCGAGGCGACTAGAAGATCGTCCACATAGACAGGGACGGCAGCGAGCGGTACTGGGGACTGTGAGAGGAACAGGGATGGGTCAGAATCACTCTGAACGTACCCATCGCGTCTCAGCGTGCTGGTGATCTCCTGATTCCAGCAGCGAGGTGACTACTTCAGGCTGTACAAGGCCTTTCGCAGCCGGTACACGCGACCGGTGCAATCCTCAAAGCCGGGTAGCTGGACCATGTAAATCTCCTCCTCAAGATCCCCGTTCAGAAACGCGTTGTTGACATCCATCTGATGGAGCTCCCAGACGTATTGTGTCGCCTGGCTCAGCAGCGTGAGCGTTGTCGTCATCCGGCTAACAGGGCAAGGGTCTCAGTGTAGTCCACACCAGGGACCTGGGAGAAGCCCTTTGCAGTCAGGCGGGCTTTGTAGCGCTCCATACTGCTGTCTGGTTTGAGCTTCTTGCATAGGACCCACTTGGCCTTGATGGCCTTGCGGTTTTCTGGCAAGTCCACCAGCTGAAAGACGCCGTGCTCTCGGATGGCATCCAGCTCAGCCAAGTAGGCAGCGTGCCACTGCTCAACGTCGGGGGCTGACAAGGCCTCAAGCAAAATGGTGAGATCGGGAGACAACGGTGGTACACTGCGTGTGGCTAGGACATACGCCGTAGATGGAGGATCGACCGTCACCATTGACTCAGCGGCGTCACGAGCGAGATCGTACTCACGAGCAAGTAATGCCATGCCAGTGGTACAGCCAGGGTGAACCTCCGTGAGGCTGCGAGCACTCAAGCCGAGGGCCTTCGTGCCAGGGTCACCGCCCACGACGCTACACGTTGGGCGAGGGTGGAGGCGTCCGCCGGGTGCCCTTGTGTAGGGGTCTGATGGGGCAAGAGTAGTGGCTACTGCCGACTCACATGCCGGTGTGGACTACACGGCAGGCGCGTCACTAGAGGATGGCGTGGCCGTAGTGGACGAGGACGGACCCATGGCAAACGCGGGCACGTCAGCGGCCGGAGGCGAGGACGGCTCGGAGCCAGACACGGATGTGGACGCAGGATCAGGAAGGGCCTCAGACGCGGACTTAGACTTAGGATCGGGCATGGCCTCAGACATAGAGGTAGACTCGGACACAGACTCGGACACAAGCGAGAGCGGAGAGTCGGGGGCAAAGGAGCGAGCGTAGATGGGACGGGGCTGGGGGTGCCAATGGACACAGCCTCTGGGGACAGCCCCTGGGGTGTCGGTGACGGAATGACCGCACTGGCAGGGGGCACTGTGCCACCCGTGACAGGGACCTCCTCCACACTACGGGGTCCGGCACACCCAGGGGCATGAGCAGCACAAAGGTCATGGATGCGAGCAAGGTCGCGGAATAGGAGATACTCGAAGAAGAGAGCATCGCGGGACTTCACGATGCGGCGTTGCTCAGGGTCCCACAACCGCCAGGCCTTCGACCGCGGGGCCACACCGACGAAGGCGCAGATGCGGCCCCGCGGAGAGAGTTTGCTCCCCTGCTGTGCCGGCGTGAACCCAACACCAGTACCAGGCAAGGGAGCCCCAGACACGGGCCAGGCACAGATCTGCGCGACACCAGTACCACAACTCGTAGGGCGTGCGGTGACCTGGGAGAGGACCGTGTGGAATGCGGCTCCAGACCCAGGTCATGTACGCCATGTCCTTGAAGGCAAAGGCCTCAGGCATGGCGCTGTTGGCATGCATAGCGCGGACCGCGTCCTCCATGGTGCGGTTCCAGCGCTCCTAGACACCATTCTGCTCGGGGGTGGCGGGAGCTGAGAGGTTGTGGAAGGCACCAAGCTCGGTGAAGGAGCGGGCCATGTCCCCAAGGTACTCGCCACCGCGGTCAGAGCGAAAGGTTTGAAGGCGGCAGTGGGACTGGCGTTCGGCCATGACCAGCCAAACATGGACAACGATGGCGGCGTTGCTCTTCTTACGTAGACTATAGACCCAGCGCATGCACGTGAAGCCGTCAGTCAGCGTTAGGACGTAGCGGCCGCTGTCCTCTTGGAACTCGACAGGGAGTGGACCCATGAGGTCGGATTGGACAAGCTCCAACGGCCGACAAGCCCTGGAGACAGACTCCGGATAGGTGGACCGGTGCATTTTGCCTTGAGCACAGGACATGCAGTCAGTCGTGGGTGGCGTCTTGATGGACGTCACATCAAGACCGAGAGCAAGCTAAGTGCGGATCAGCCTGTTGACAGCCCCCAGCTATACATGAGAGAGGCGTCGATGTAGGAGACGGTGGTGCTTGGAGGATAGAGCACCAGCGACGAAGACACAAGTAGTGGGAGTAGGAGGCAAGGGTGGGCACTCGTAGGGGACTCAGAGATGTGATAGAGATCATCGATGACCGTCCCACGGAGGATGGTCTCCTGGGTGTCACGCACAAAGATGCGATCATCGGCAGCCGTGTTCGTGACACCCATGCCCATCTTGGTGCAAGCACGGATAGACAACAGGATGAGTTCGAGATCAGGGACAAAGAGGACGTCAGAGATGTCTATCGGACCAGCAGGCCCGGTGAACTACACAACTCCAACACCCTGGACAGGGACCTCATGGCTAGCTATAGTGCGGACAGAGCAAAAAGTACAAACGGGATGCAAGACGACGAATGCGTCACGAGGACACGTCATGTGATTGGTGGCACCAGAGTCAACGTCCCAGGTGGCATGCGTGACACGCGTACAAGGAGCAACGTGGCACTCGGCGACAGAGCAGGGCGCGACAGCAGGGCGCTCGGCGGGTGACACGGCAAGGTGACCAGCGGAGTGCTCATGAGACGCATGCAGCCAAGACACATCATCAGGTCCGTCACGCGCACACGACTAAACATGGGGACCACCACAGGCATCATCACGCAAGGACACAGACAGTCCACAGGCTGTAGGACCCCCCGGCTCAGTCAACTCACTTGCGCCTCCCTGAGATGAGCGCAAGGCGAGAAGCTGTTGTAGCTCGGCGATCGTCCTGTCCCGGTTGGCGAGCGCCTGGTCGCGAGGGTCAGCTGGGGAGCCTCCTGTGGCGGCGGGCTCCTCTGGGACGGGTGCGATAGTGGCATCAAAGCGAGCGGTCGCACCGGACGTCCGGCGTATGTGCGCCTCGTGCGCTTGCTGCAGCCCACGCGTGATCTTCGTCCAGTCCAATGGGCGGCCCATCAGGCGAGTGCAGTCAGGATAGCGATGGTCAACCCCGCTGTTGAAGCACACGAGCCGGTGGCCCGTCGTGTTCCCGGGGCCGGTGCTGCCGCTGTTGCTGCTGCTGCCACCATTACTACTACTGCTCCCGCCGCTGCTGCTGCGGCCGATGTTGCTCGTGCTGGTGCTACTGCTGGTCCCACCGCTTGAGCTCCCGGTTGATGATTTGCGGTCCTTCTTCCCCTGAGCTAGTGCCGTTGATGCTGTAGACAGCGGGGAGGAGGACACGGCGGCAACTGCAACTGAAGAGGTGCTGCGGTGTTCGCGGTTCGCTACGTCCATGCCGGCGACCTCCAGGAAGTGGAGGGTGGTCCAGAGCAGTAGGGTCCTGTCGCTCCCCATGTCGCGCAGCAGGGTCTGGTCGAATTTGCTATAGGCACGCAGCTAGTCGGGGTGGATGCCGGAGAGGATGATCTGAAGGGCGGAGTACTGCGTAGGGGCATCGTCTCCCAGCTCCTCATGTAGCTGCATCGCCCGCCGCCAGTAGTCAGCTGCGGACTCTTGAGCAGTTTGGCAGAGGGAGTTAAAGTCGGCGAGGCGCTGGGACGTCAGGGCCAAGGTAGCTCCCTCAAAAAGAGTGACAGCCTGTGCCCACGCAGCGCAAGGGTCAGCTCCCGTGCCACTAAGTGGGTCGCCAAGGAAACGACTTAAGTCCTGGTGAAGTCCGGGGCGGCCTTCATCGGGCCGAAGGCGGCGCAGACCGCCATCTATGTCTGGGCGAGGTCAAACGCCAGGAAAGGGGTGAGGTAGTAGGCGAGGGTTCCCTCGCTCATGGCCCACATGCAAAAACACCGCTCCCAGGACTTGTAGTCGTTCCCAGTCTCGAAGACGGGCGGGTCTGACTCAAACCACTTGGGTGGCTTGACCCTCGGCAGAGCGATGGCGGAAGCCACCAAGGAACCGGGCATAGAGGAGGCAACCCCCATGCCCAGGGAGGGGGGTGCATGTGCCGCCGCCTGGAGGCGCACCGCATAGCACGTGAGGCTAATGTCGCCCTCTAGGGCACGTGCTCCAGTGCCAACGCCGGCCTGAGCTCATCTCGCCGCCCTCTGAGCTTTGAGGAGCTGGCTCTGCGGGCAAGTGTCATAAGCTGCAAACACTGAATTGTGCAGAGAGAGATGACAACTGAGTCCCAGACAACCTAAATAGTGTCTCTGACCTAGTGGGTGCACACACACGCGGCGCACAAGGGCACACATTTTTGAGCAGGACAAAACAGTAGGAAAAACACAGTTTTGGGCATAACTCCCAGTAGACACGTCAGAACGACAAGCCGTATGAACCAGAGCGGGCGCACTGGCGAGAGCTACGTCCTGATAGGCTGCACGCCTATGTGCTGTCCCATAGCACGAATCTAAATAAGAAGGTCTTCTAGGCGCCTTTCGGCCACCGGTCTTCCTCCACTGTAGCCATGTCAGGGACCTGCACGTGAATGGACACGAGCCAAGGGGTCACGGTAAGCAGTGTACGACACAGACAACAACACTAGGGAGGATCGCTTGTGAACATGTATAGCATGGAAATATTGCGTGAGGGAGAAACCATCAATGGAACGGGGGTGTGGCAAAGATGCTACACCCGCACGAGCCACGGCCGTTCCCCATACACAGGCCGACGTGGTGACGGGTGTTACGTTGAAACTGCAAAGTCACGAGGTACCCCGTTCCAAATGTTCGAAAGTGCCACCCACCATGTACTAAGGATTTCGATCTCTAGTCGCCCTGCGTTTCAGTTTTTGAACCTATATGTACCGACTTAATAACTTTGATATGAGGACGTGCACAAGCGGAGTGTCTATGACAAGGTACCCCGTCGGACACATGATCATTGTGCGGACGTTTTCATTATACGACTTGATTGGAACCTATCAATGTAAAGGTGTTAGTGCTGTAAAAAATGTTGACGAGGTAAACGAGGCTCCAAAACGGCGGGTTCCGGGGGGGGGG
>SZWC01010366.1:36102-49326 GCA_023375785.1 Penium margaritaceum
GACAGACAAGCGAGCAATTAAAGAACGACACTTGACGATAGGAGGCTCTTCCACCTGCTACCTACTACGTGTTCCGAGAAATAGAAATAATACTAAAAACAACAGAAATGACTCTATACGGATACGGGGTATGTTGTGATGCTACAACATGCTCCTCATGTCGGGGTATATTGTAAAGTAACAATGTACCCAGTGGGCCATCACGGGGTTTCTTGTGATAAAGAATGTCAAGAAGGGGCTTCTGGGGATAAATAAATGAAAAGAGTGGCGAACTGTACCCAAATTCCAAGGGAATGGGGGTTTGGCGAGTTTGGTCTCTGAATCCGGGGTATGTGGACGGTTTTTCTACTATTTAGATCTACTTTTGGGCCAAGACCGGGTTGTGTCAAAATCACTAGACGATAGTCATTCGGCTCAACTCGACGTCGTTCGGCTCAAGTTTGCGTCTCCGGCTCAAACGCTGCGTTCCAAGTTGTATAGCATATCTGACTCGTGCTTGAAGCATCACCATGCCGTCCTCACCAGGTTGTTGTGCGATGTGTTGCCCCTATCAGCGAATTGCATGCTTAGGTTTGCAGTCTTGTTTTTGACATTACGCGACTCGAACCAGGAACCTGCATTTGTACTGTTCTCTGATAGCAATGCCACAGATTGACGGAGAGGACATCGGGCCCGTCTTTGTACTCCCGGCATTCATGTCTGGTGAACCTGCATTTGTTCTGTTCTCTGGAGATCCTGGACATCGTGCCATGATGCCGTAAGGGCTCCCTCGGGTGTAACTGAGGGATAACTGACGCTCCTCCACGTGAGAGTGCCTCCATGGTCAAGTGCAAAGATAGCAACATGTCCTGTGCGTTTTGCCTCGTCAAATCGTACCAATTGTTCAGTGAGGCCATTTTGGAGGGAGTTTGTGCTAAAATACGGTCACGCCCATACAGTTCAATTGCTTTTTATCACCCTTGTGGAAAAGTGGAAATAAAACAAAGACTGGCTAACGGGTCCCCGCCCACTCCGCGGACGGCTTTCAGGAGAATTATGCCGCGCTGCGGGAAAGACCCCCCCCTCCTGCTCCAAATGCCCCAGGAGAGCTCCAGCTGGCTTCCCCCCCCTCCTTGACGGGTAAGGCTCGCGAGGATGAGACACATAACCCGGACGTATCTGATACTCGTATCAGCGGCAACGACAGCCGTGCCTCACTGAGGAAATCAGTTGACGTGGTGGATAATGTCTCTGGATGGAGTTTAAATTGAGGTGAAAGGATTTTGGCTCGCTAAGAAGCGTTTTCACTAAAAAATCCACTATTTTAATTCGAAAAACCTCTTAAAGAACAGCATCAAACCGAAAAAACTCAGGAACATCATATCCATACTTTCAATGGAAAGTTCAGATGAAAAAGAGAAGCGAAAACTTTTGGAGGGCCGCGGAGCCGCATGGGGCCCTCGTGGCTCTTGGCTGCGAGTGGCTGCACATTTCCTCCTGTTCAGTGTCCGCTCCGGCATGGACCCTTCCGTGTATGCATGTGGGACCCCTTTTCCCTCCGGACGACCGTCCATTGAGCCCAGCATTCAGTCCGCATCAGACAGCTCACCCACCTTCAGACATTCCCACACAGCAGCCAGCGTGGTCAGGCGCTTGTTGTCAATTGAGACCGATGCCTCCTTGGTCGCCTACGTCCGCATCGAGCCTCCTCCCATCATCCGCCAAGCCGATGTGGCGACGACACCATGGGACAAATGAAAGCACTAGTCAGAATAGTCTACCGTGAGTGCAGCATCGTGTGACACAATAAGATAGCCACTACGGACCAAGCAGAAAACAATAGGAAGATGCCATACAGATGGAACTATCCAAGCAAAAAAGGATGGTCATTTCAGACAAACTTTCTGCCAAGAAAATGCACTCGTTGCGACCATCACATTATAGCTATTAGTTTCCGAGTGTTTGAATTCTGGGTAAAGGCACTATTATCATACAAAAAGGGCATGGTGCACTTAGTGAATGAAAGACTTGTAAGGTGATGTTAAGACCTTTAAGGTGTATACAAGTGTCGAAAGCACATGAAGAAGCAGTTGATGGTTGATAAATGTGCAAAAGGAAGTTTCTAAAGCAAGAATATTTAGACATCGTGCAAAACAAAGGTAATTCACTTCGTTCAGTGGTCACTATTACCATTATGGCATTCTGAAACCCACACAACTATGAAATACCATAAATATCTGGTATAAATTAGCCATGAAGTGAACTAGTATTTTCCTTAGGAAACTGAAATTTCATTTGAGATTCATTACATCCAACAAATTCAAAAGAGTAAACCTAGTAAATACGGTGGACTCACTATAATTTGTTTGGTGCAAGCTCTTTTTGAAGATGTTCGATAAGTGCATAGCCCAGTACCCTCAACCTCCTACTTCATCCAAAAAAATTGACTTATCCATGTAATAACCCATGAGTTTCATCCATCGATGCATCATCAGTTGACACACTTTAATTATTTAGTCATAATCAGATGCTAAATGAATTAAAATTATAAGCTATAAGGTGCGTAGGAAGAGGTTGAAATATTTTTCTATCAACAAGCATGTGCATGAGGTATAGACAAGGACAAGGTGCCCTATCCTTTCACTAAGGACGAAAAATTGACTTATGAGGGGCATGTAAAATCCCTAAAAGTGAAAATGAACAAAAATGGTAGCATAATTCTCTCAATGAGCCATTTGAAAATTAGCATAATTTCCACATGCGCATGTCCCCCATTCACCAAAAGATGGAAAAGGGTCTATCAAGGAATAGAAGAAGATCTTCATTTTTTCATGTACATGCGATTTTATTATGGAATCATTATTGGCTTCCTCATCCCACAAACAAGATTGTTATAAGTCGGAAGGGTATTAATTATCACACCATTATATGCAAGAGAAAGGAACAAATAACATCCTCATTCCTCTAAGGGGGCAAAATCTTCCTCAAGGTAGTACAAATAGAATTAATAATTTCCAAGAGCTGATGTTATTCTTATAGTTAGAAGTAGGTTTACCATTCTTGTGTTTCGTTATAAGAATAATATTCCATTCTGACCCAACATAAAAAGCAAAGGAACAATTACTTTTAAAATGTTTCAATATTTGGCCATTCATCTTTGAGACGAGTTAAGCCCAGGTTGAGTTATGTTTTTGATACTTGTTCCTTCTGTATTTAAGTTCCCTATATTGGATAATGTAAAAATTGGAAAAATTAATATTATGACATAGACAAAAAAGTTATCAATCAAGATAATGAATCAAGCTCACTGTTAAGAACCATCATGCCACAAGTGCTGGTTTTTCCAAAGTATTATCTCTTTTCACTTTTGTGTTTCTTACTAATGGGACTTCTTTGATCCTAAAACTATTGTGTAAAAATTCATCTTTGATATTTTCAATATAGTTTCATCACTTACTAGTTTTTCTTCACTCATTTGAGATACATTCAGAGAAAAATTGGTACAATAAACAAAGTTGCATAAAAGTGAAAAGACCATTTTTGAGCACTGATAGTGGTCTCTTAGAAAATATGTTACCACCTAGTAGAAGAGTTGTAGTGGCACAAGGTCCACACAAGACTATAAATGCATGATATTACTAAAAACATATTCTAGGCATGCCCTAATAGAGGCCACACCATCTTAAAGGCGTAGCCAACAGTGGAGTGTTGAGAAAGAAAGACTGGAGCGAGATGACGAGGAAGATCAAAGAGTTCGATAGAATTGTTGATGAAGAAGTGACTGAAACATAAATTCACCAAGACATATCCTGGCGATTGCTCAACCCTTTGGAAAGCAAGTAATGACGTGGGAATGGAAACCACGCACATATGGAATTCGTGGTCATGGCTCTTGATCATTCGCCACATAGAGTCCTCGGCATCTAAAGTTGCCATTCACCGATTTGCACTCAGGGAAATGTCACAAGTAGCTTGGAGCAAAAATCTGAACCACCATGTCCCAAGTGGCCGAATTTGAGTTAAAAATATCGTCGAAGACTCAAGGAAACTTTAGCAACTTCGACACGATAGCACAAGCGAGGGAATCTCATGGCCCCATGGAAGGACGAGTTGTGCCATGAGAAAGGAACTCCATGTCAACAGAAAGCTAACAACAGACCACGGCTCTGGCACACATACGCAATCTTGCTACAATGGTGAACATGACAACGTATGTAAAGAGATGAGTAAGAAACATAGAGATGCGGCTCCCATGTGAAGATGGGTCTTGCTTGATGTGATCTATGGATTGTGTCCATTTTTGGATAGGCCGCACCACCAAGAACAACGTTTAGTGCTCTGCCAAGAGCAAATTGACCATAGTCAAGGAGGCTACACCTTGGATCCCATAGTAAGGTGGGTCTCATTGGACAATTTTTCAAGACCATAAACATGAAGTAACTGCCATTTCCACCCACTCTAAAATGTGTTCATAGAACTTGGATTATAATGGTAGCCTCCATCCACTTGGAGGTGTTTGCAATCACGACATGAAGAGCCTAAATGAAGAGGGTGGAGATGGAGGACTCTGTAAGGCCATAGGTGGTGGTGAGGGGAGGAAAGTTGCAGACAAGAGTGATCAGTAGATGATGAAGATCAGTCAAGATGGGTGGAGGAATTGATGATTCAAAAGAATGTGGAGGCTTAAGGCATCGTGAGGGGGAGAACGAGTGGGAGGCAGGAAAACAAGGATGAGAGGCACAATTAAGAAGTTGTGTGGCCCGTTTTTTAGCATGAGCGGACACTAAGAGTGAAGAAGAGGAGGAAAGAGGGAAGATAGGTGGTTGAGAAGAGGATCGAGGGGATGGAGGGGTTTGCGGGCATGGAGGATTGAGAGAAGAGGAATGAGGAGAGGAGAGTGGAGTGATTAGAGGTAAGGTTGGGATGTTAGTGGCAAGACTAAGAGGAAGGAGCATAGATGGAGGAGTGGGAGTGAATGTGTGTTAGTCGAGGGGCGTGAAGAGGGTTTAGTTGAGGGGATAGGGGAGGAGGGTGATGGGGGAGTTGATTGAGAAGATTGGGGGACGTTGAGGATTGAGATGGGAGAGGAGGTGACGAGAGAGGAGCGCATGATAAGAGGAGAGGTGATGTTTGTGGAGTATAATGAGAAGGAGAGCGAGGGGTTGGGAATGTTTGGGCAATGAGGAGATGAACGCAATGGAATGGTGGGGATGACAACGAGGGGATTAAGGAGGTGATGGGCAACATTACGAGTGATAGAGAATGCATGAGGAGAGGACGTGAGATGGACAACACCAGTGAGGATGTTCACAACCAAGTGTAGTGATGGAGGAAATGATGATGTGTGAAGCATAACGAGGCTAGCATCCTTGGTGGGAAAGGCCAAGAGACTATGAGGAGACAAGGACATAAGAGAAATGTTACAAATACCATCACGGACTCACAGGGGAGGGCGACATGGACATTGTGGTAAGATGTGTGTAGGAGAGGCATAGTAGAAGCAGGGGCAAGGATGAGGGGGAGAGGACGTAGATAGACATGGGCCGCAAGAATAGGGAGGGAGAGACGACGGGATAAATATTGGGTTGGGTATTAGTGTAGTGGGCAAGGAGGGAGGAACAGGAAGAATTCTAAGGCGAGGAGAAGCTGTAGGAAGGGAAATGGGGGGAATGGGAAGCAAGAGGAGGGGAGGAAGAGTAGAGGCAAAGGAGGGCATCTTGGTAAAGGGAGAGAAAGGGAGTGAAGATAGAGAGGATGGAAGGTGAGGGGAATGAGGAAACCAAGGTGGAAAAGGTTTGAAAGAGTGAGAAAGGATGAGGATGAAGTCCTAAGAGCTATGCGACTCCCAAGAATGGGTCTCATCGCTTCTCTTTTTTATATTTTGCTTCTTTCAAAGAATGACTTAAAAAAAGGCAAATGACGACAAGTGCGTTGAGGAAGATGATGAGGATGGTCGTGATGACGATGATGTTGATAAGGACGATGATGATGACGGTTTCGAGGATGAGGACAATGCCTATGATGACAGTAGGAGGTGGATGGGGCAGTTGTGGATGTTAATGGCACGAACTAATGGTGATGGAGAGCCAAAGAATATGGACATGACGACGGTGATGAGGAGGTGGAGATTGGGCAAGGAAAAGGGAGACGAGAAAAATAGGGAAAACGAGAGAAAGGGAAAGAGGCAAGAAGGAGGATGGGAAGAGGGAGAGATTTGGGAGGGATGGAATTAAGGAGGGAAGATCGGATCTAGGAATAAAGGGAGAAGGGAAGGTGGGAGAGAGGTGAAGGATTGGGCTGAAAGAGGGGAGGGGGGAGGGGAGAGAGGGAGGCAATCAAAGGGGGGAGAGGAAGACTCGCAAAGGAGGGGGGAAGAGAGAGAGCAAGAGCACGAGAGATAGAGAAAGGAGGAGGAGAAAGAGGAGGAGGATTATGATAAATGGGTGGTAGTGGTGGTAGAGGGATTAAGGGGGGTGGGGTTTAATAGGAGAGAGGTAGGGAGGGAGATAGGAAAGGAGATAGGGAGAAAAGGAGAGTGAGAAGTATAGAGAACAGGCGGACATGAATGAGGGAGGGAGGGACGTGGGGGTTAATGGACAAACAGATGGAAGGAAAGAGGGTGGGGGGGAGGGAGGGAGGTATCAGCACGAAGAGGGAGGGAAGAGGGTAGGACATGGGGAAGAGAAAAATAGACTTAGGGAGAGAGAGAGAGTAAGAGAGAGATAAGGGGAAGAGAGAGAGAGGTGGGAGGAGGAAGGAGGTGAGGGAGGGGGGAAGGAGAGGGGTCTGGTGGGAGCAAGGGGAAGAGGAGAGGGAAAATTAGGGGGAATGAGGGAAGGAGGGCGGAATAAGGGAAGGAGGGTGGGGGGAGAGATGAAGAGAGTGAAGTATGAGGGAAATATGAAGGGAGAGAGGAAAGGAGGGAGTGGGGGAAGGAAGGAAGGAGAGATAGAGAGAGGCTAGGAAGAATGGAAGGAGAGANAGAAAGAAAGAGAGATATAGATAGAGAGAGATATGGACAAAAGTGAGGGAGGGAGGAGGGAGAGGGGTCTGGTGGGACGGAGGGAAGTAGGAGAGAGGGAAAGGAGAGGTACGAAGAGGGGGAAAGTAGGGAGGGAGGGCAAGAGAAGGGAAGTTGGGGGGGGGGAGGGAGGGAGGAATGGACGGAGGGACGAGGGAGAGGAATGGAGCGAGGAAGGGAGAGGGGGCGGAAGGACAAAAGGAGGGAAGGATGAAAGGATGGAGGAGGATAGACGGATGGAGGGAGGGAAGAGAGGGAGGGGGAAAAGGAAGAGAAGTGATGAAGAAAGGAGGGAGTTAGGATGAGGGACAAACAGAAGGAGGGGGGTAGGGAGGAAGGATGGGCGAAAGTAGGGGAAGCCAAAGAGGGAGGGGGGAGACGGGTTCAGGGAGGGGAGGCTTAGAAGCAAAGTGGGGAAGTTGGGGGGGAGGGAAGATGAGGGGGCGACGAGATTGAGGGAGAAGAGGAGGTGGGGAACGGGAGAAAAGGAGATGGACTAACAAAGGGAACGGAGGGAGGGAGGGATGGATAAGGGAAGGAGGGAGGGAGGACGGATGGAGGGAGGGAGGGAGGAAGGATGGGGGTGAAGGACGGAACAAAAGGAGGGAGGAAGGGTGGGAGGAAGGGAGAAGAATCAAGAAGAGGGAAGGAATATTGGTAGGGGATGAAGGGAGGGAGGTGTTGAAGGATTGAGGGAGCAAAGGTGAGGAACAGAAAGGGGGCTTGGAGGTGGAGGAATGAGCAGAGGGAGGGAGGGAGGGAGGGAGGGAGAAGAGGATGGGGAGAGAAAGAAGGGAAAGAGGGGGAAAGGGAGTGGGGAAGGAGAGAGGGTGGGAGGGACGAGGGAAGGACTCAGGAAGGAGTAGTGGGATGGGTAGAGGATGGAGGGGTAGTAAAGAATGGTGGTAGGATGTGCGGAAGGTGGGAAAGGATAGGAAAGAAGGGGGCATGGAGGGGAGTGGCTTGGGTGGAATGAGGAAGAGGGGGGAAATCGGATTGAGGGAAAAGAGGGTGGAATTTGAGAGAGGGAGAAGGAATGGGGATGTGAGAGCACGGTAAAGAGGGAGGGAGGGGTGGGAGAGAGGGAAAAGAGGTAAGGAGAGGGGATGACGATAGGGGAAATATGGAACAGGTGTGAGGGATGGTGGAGAGCAAGGACGAGTGAGAGAGGGGAGGGTGATGAGAGTAAGGGAGAGAGGGGAGAGGGGATGGCAAGATCGAGGGAGAGAGGAAGGTGGGGAAGGGGTCAAGGGAAAGGGGGGAGGGGCAATACAGGAGCAAGGGAGGGTGGTGTACAGAGAAGAGGGAGATAGTGGGGGGATATGAGAGTGGAGGAGGGAGCAGCCACTACGTTCTAACGCATGCAACAGGGGGGGGGAGTGATGCGTGTATGGGAGACAGAGTAGGAAGGGCGATGAAGTATGGAGAGGGAGGGAGGATGGAAGGACGAGGGAGTGGGGTTGGGGTGGGTGATAGAAGCAAAAGAGAGGGGAGGGAGATCAGGGCAAGGGAGCAAGGGAGGGAGGAGGTGGTGAGGGAGGGCAAAAGGGAGGGTTGAGGTGGTAGCAATTGTGAGGGCAGGGGTGAAAACGTGCATGACGGGGGTGGACGGCGTTGACGCACGTCATGGGGGAGAGGGCAACGCCCATGCGTGGCACCAGGGAAATGCTAGAAATGCACACTCAGAACTTTACAAATGCTGGAAATGATGGAAACACCAAACATGTCGGAAACGCTTCTCGGGAACGCTAGAAATGCCAAAAACATGGAGTTGGACTTCGAGACGCCAAGACCCTATTCACGATGGTCAAGGTGGGTCAACGGGTTGGAGGTAGAGGGGCTTGCGTTACGAAGCAAAGAACGAGAAGCAAAATCGGTATCAACCTGAGTGGCTTAATGCCATGTTGAGAAAGAAAGAGTAGAGCGAGGTGATGAGGAAGATCAAATATTTTAATAGAATTGTTGATGAGGAAGTGATTGAATCATGACAAAGTAACTAAGGTATATGGTGGAAATCGCTTAACCCTTTTGAAATGAAGTGATGATGTTGCAATGGAAACCACGCAATCGAAGAATCGGTTTTCATGCAAGTTAATCATTCAATACACAGAATCCTAAGCATCTAGAGTTGTCATTCCTCAACTTCCACTCAGGGCAATGTCATTCATACCACGAAGCAAAACTTCAAACCATCATCTGCAAAGTGGCTGAGTTTGAAACAAAACTATCATGGAAGACTCACAAAACCTTTAATAAATACAACATGGAGGAACCTACGGAGCCATAGGCTTGCCACTTTGGGAATATTCATGTCCAATTTTGTATGCATCCTCATTAAAAGCCCAAGACACACTTCACTAGCATGCTAATCATGGCAAAATATCACTATTTTGTGCTTAAGTACAATTTGTAAGCAAACGTAATGAGGTTGTGCTTTAAGCATGTTGGTCAAAGGGATGAACACTACAAGGATTGAGACATGAGGAGCTTATTTAAAAAACCGTCCTAGTCTATTTTTAAACAACATGCAAGGACTAGCAAGAGGAGGTTGGTTATTAACACCAAGCTTCCTTTGCATTTGCATTTTGACGTAGACCATACAAGGATCACACTCATCATCTAATGTCCTATTCAAACACATTTTAACTATAGCTTTGAGTTATTTCAAATAAATATTGTATTACTTGTATTTGTGAAAATAGCTAGAGGGCTACACCAACCTTGCTTGACCATGATAAGGTAGTTTATTGTTCCCTTCTCATCAATGGCCGAAATTTTAACTTCATGGATCCCATTAACTCGTCCATTTAATTAATTTAATTTGGATATTTACTAGTGGATGGCATGAGGATGAATGGGGATGATAATAATTAAGTGAATTGAACATGATGTAATAAAAACAATAGCATGTATACAAAAAAGATACAAGAAGCATGTATAGGAAGACAGAGGATTAAGAATTATTAATAAAGAATATATTATAATAAGCACTATGTTTAATTATTTTCTATTCATGGAAAAAAATGATTTATTCTTGCTTATATGATTTTTTTAAACAAAGACTAATTTTAGAGCTTTAAACATCACTAGAAGTGATACAACATGCGTATATGTTGTAAAAAACATATCCTCCTAGATTTGTGACAATTTTTTAATCGTGTTTACCCTTTTGTGGTATGTATAACCATTATCACTTATGAGAAAGTGTGTGATCCATAATCTTTATGTCCCCATGCTTCTTCCATTTGTATGAATCTCCATAGGCATACATAAAACTGAGAAGATAATTTTCACATTGCACACATTCACAAAGTTGATGCTGGTTTTATTCTTTCTTATTCTTGAAGTTGTAGAATTTAATATTATTTCAAAACCTTGATTTTCCTTAAGATGCTTCATTTTTTATGAGAGAGATAAGTGCATCTAAGTATTATCTCTGGTACTTCAAATTTTCCATGTGTTAAATATGGTCTTGCACTAAAAGGAAATGTGTACAAATATAGCTTATGCATGTACATTTATTTGTACATGTAAATCTAATCGTTTTTGTAAGGAATTTTGAAAGTTCTTCAAAGAACTAGCTGGTTTTTAGTGCTCTTCATGGTTTCTTAGTATTTGACGCAAATTAATTTTCTTAAGCTTATTGAAATGAAAATATTGAAGGAAGTTCTAGAATTTATTTTGAATCCGATTTATATTTTTGTTGCCTATGTAGGTGCATTTGCCACATTTAATTTTTAACTGTTACTGGAGGGAGGGGTGAATTTATGTTCATACCCATTGTGCTTCATGATATATTCTCTCAATAGCTTTGAGCTTAAGGGTAGGGTTTCCCTTAGTGGGAAAAGCCACTTGTCGTTGTTTGGAAGGCCAATTAGGTCCAAAAAAATAGAATAACGTGTAATAAAAACTGACAGATGTTCGATTTGATCACCGTTTTCAAAAAGACTTGTTTTACGTTCTCATGAATTCTATTTTTCAAATTGATGGAGTTGGAAGGACTCATCAACACATTCTTGGTCGTTTTTTGTGTTGGGTGCAATGATAAACAAATGTATTAATAAATGTATAGTGGTTGCCTGATGTGGGGAATATGCCGTGCCATGGAAGACCGCTTTTGCAATAATGCAAGCCTACATTTCGAATTATGTAATTATGAATCAATGCCATGTGTACATCATACAATTTCTATCCACATGGAAGTCCATAGGTTATTGATTTTGCTCCACCTTTAATAAGCTAGAAATGTATGGTGCAAATTTCAAGCACATGAAGTGAAATGGAAGGAGAAATCTGCATGGTGGATGAGTTCAATAAAAACATATTTTTATATTAAAAGGATGGATGACGCTTTTTTTAGTGACAGTGATCATGCTTGATGTGAAATCCATATAATTTAAAGTAGGTAAGTAGGTAAATATGGGACTATAAGCCTCATAGGATAATTTAGTTTAGTTTCCATTGAACTAAATTCAAGCATGATATTTTCTAACTGTTCCAAAATTTTATTTAATGATGACACGGTACATGGTACATGTATGTTGAGTGACCATTTGATGCCATTGTTTTATTTCTTTCCCTAACAAATGAGGTCGGTCTCCACGAATCCATAATGGAATGGAGTTTTGCCCCCTCATATTATGTTTTTCTATTGAAATTAAAATTATAATATAAAACGTATCTTTGACTGAGTTAGAAATTCCTTTTTTAATTGTGTTAATGGTATGAAAACTTATAAGTGATGGATATACTACTCCTCATTGTCACTTGATGTTGAACAATAATAAAGAACATTTGTTGATTTATTTGGCTTACGTGATTGTATTTATGGTTTTTAACTATTTAGATTCCACAATTGTAAGGAAATGTTTGCATTTTCTGTTGTGTTGTGGGATCGTGGATTAGCAGGATTTGTATAATAGTTATGAAGGTATTAGGGATGAGTGTATGGTTGGAGGGGTTGAGAATGTGATGCAAGTGAGGATGAATGTGTTGGCATGGAGGAGGGTGGATGTATAGCAAGAAAGAGATGTGAGGGAGAAAGTGGGTGAAAGTAAAGGAGGGAAGAGGAAGAAAAGTGGAAACTTCGGCAAAAGTCGTTATGAAAAGGGAGTTAGGGGAGGGAAGACCAAGGTAGCGGGGGATATGAGAGGGGGAAATGACCATGAAAAGGGAGTAGACGGGATTTTTATGGAGGTTAAGAGATTGGAAGTACAGAGGGAGGGAAAAACAGATGGAGAGAGAAGAATAGATGAATAGAGAAAAAGAGAGATCAGGAGATGGAGAGAGAGAGAGATAGATAGATAGAGAGAGAGAGAGAGAGAGAGAGAGAGAGAGAGAGAGAGAGAGAGAGAGAGAGAGAGAGAGAGAGAGAGAGAGAGAGAGAGAGAGAGGTAGAGAGATAGAGATAGAGATAGAGGAGATATTGGAAACCATTTCCACTTGCATGTATAGTTTTAAAGATAATTCAAGTGAGTGAGTGAGTGAGTGAGTGTGTTTGTAAGGGAGACAGTGCTAAATGCGGAGATGGATAATAAGTTAGGCATATAGTTAATTAAGCACATAGAAATATTTGTGTGTTAGTATAGGATTGATACATAATTATTTCATTAATTTGACTTATTAAAATTTCAATATATGTGCATATTTTAGTGGCAGGAAATAGATGTACAAATAGATAGAAGGATTCCCCATTAGAAAGTTTGATATAGATTGATGTATGATTTTACATGTAGGATGATATATAGATAGATGTATAGGTAGAAAGGTAGATGTATAAGTGGATATATCAAAAGAAAAATAAATCAATAAATTAAAATATAATAAATAGGAAAATATGTAATTATATAGAAAGATTGATGTATGGATTGATATGTAGATAGATAGATAGATTTATCGATAGATAGATAGATAGATAGATAGATAGATAGATAGATAGATAGATAGATTGATTGATTGATAGATAGATAGATAGATAGATAGATAGATAGATAGATAAATAGATAAACAGATAGATAAATAAATAGATAGATAGATAGATAATAGATGGATAGATAGATAGATAGATAGATAGATAGATAGATAGATAGATAGGTAGGTAGGTAGATATGTAGATAGATAGATAGATAGATAGATAGATAGATAGATAGATAGATAGATAGATAGATAGATAGATAGATAGATAGATAGATAGATAGATAGATAGATAGATAGATAGATAGATG
>SZWC01010367.1:40099-64302 GCA_023375785.1 Penium margaritaceum
TACCTGCACAACTCACTGAAGAGGAGAGCACGATGGAGATGGAGAACAGGGGTGCCGATGGTACACCGTCTCATCGTCCATCCGTGCCACCAAGTCTGCCCATGAGCTTGGAAGACAGCTTCCATGTGGCAGAGCCAACGCTAGGAGTTGAAGAGCCAAGGCGTTTGGCGGAAGAAGCGTTACACACGCTTCAAGCAACCACCGCACGTCAAGCTCATGAACGTGCGACGGAAGACTTGCGGCAACAGTTGTTCAATTTTTCAGTTCTCCTTTGGAAGGGGAAACGGCAGCAGAATGAAGCTTGGATGTTAGAGCTTCAATACTAGCTATACCAGATGGAGGAGATGCAGCAGAAACTCCACCTCCCGTTGGTGCAGCAGCCAGCAACAACTGTGCAACTGCCACAGATTGTGCACAGATGCTGTCTGCCAAGCTGTACACCTGAGCAAGGCAAAAGCAACGAGCTGCCCAGGAGGAGCCGAACAAAGCTCCCCAAGAACAAAAACCGTGCAGATCATGCCACTTCTCCAGCTCTAAGAACGAGCTGCAAGGAGCAGCATTCCAACGTGAAGAGCATCACAACTCTCAGCAATTCGGCATGTCATCGGCAAAAGAGGCGGCAAGGTGGAAGCAACAAATCAGCTCACCACCATCGACCAGCAAGTCAGCGGCGCCAACACAACGGCGACAAGGCTGAGTGTTTCAGCAACAAATCACCTTGTCTATTCCGCATCTCCACTACCCACCTTGTAGCGTGCATTGGGCAGCAGAGGAAGCGGAAGAACAAGAGGAAGAAAAAAGAAAGGGACTATAAAAAAGGTCCTCAAGGAGGTGGCTACGACAACGGCCCGGAAGCCAGCAGTTGCACTCATGAGTTGATGCTACCACGCAATGGCATTTGGACGCATGCGACGTCCAAGAGGAGTGAAAGGTCCTCTATGGACCTCGAAGTATACTTTGCAAAGGAGCAAAGCTACACAAAAAAATCCTTTCGTGTCGGCAGGTGGTTGCAGTAAGCCCACCCCATGGAGGTGGCATGTGTGATGGAGCTGTGCTCCACGAACTACGTTCCTGCCATGTTGGCAGCTGGTGGCAGTAAGCCCACCTCAACCAGGGTGGCATGCGAGTTGGAGTCAATCTACGGTTGCAATAAGCCCACCTCATGGAGGTGGCATGCGTGACAGAGCGATTCACCACGGACGCAGTGCCGGTGGAGATTCTCGTGCTCTCATGAACTAAGAGGCAACAGATTTGCGGGACCTTGAGCGCGACCGCAATGATCCGGACTCTCAACAATGAGGGGGAGAAGGCGGGAGTGGGAGAGAATCTCCCCAATTATGGGAAAGATATGGATTCTCTCTCCACGGGTTATTGATCCTGCCACAAATTCATCGACAAGCATCAAGGATTGTAGTCAAAAGGGGGAGAAAAGGAGATAAACAACGGCAGCTGCAATTTTCTCCTGGATTTGGATGTCGACCACTGTCTACGGAGGCGGAGTCCATTGCTGCAACTCCTGACAGGCAGCTGGCAGCAGGAGATGTTGCTGCAAAATTTGTAGCAGCTCTCGTCAAGCCTTTTTGCAAAATCGGCCTGACCACTTGCGATGGCGCGGGGTGATGACGTCATCGACGGAAGCAGCTGCTGTCATTCTCGTCCATGTGCACAGAGGCGCTCACACTGCACACTTGGAACGGAGTGACAGAAAGAAAAAAAATAATGGTGGTCGACACAGCTTCTCGTGGATCGGCCAGCGCTGAATGCGACCACCGCACTGCGGTTGCGGAACGCTGTCGCAGCTGGCGAGCCACTACGGCAGGTCTGCGAGTCAAGATGAAAAAAATGGAGGAAGGCCGCTCCATAAACAACGGCAGTAGAGTGTTGTTCTTCAATCTTCGAGGAGCAGTCTCCATCGACACTAAGGAGCTGCAGCAGCTGCACGTACACTGCACGTTTGGGGCAGTGGGAGAAAAACAGAGCCATGGGAGCCAGTTCTAGGGAGCGGCTCACTTTAATGCTCAGTTGGGACTGAAATAGGTCAGTTACGAATTCTGACCTGAAGCAGTCCTCTGTCCTTAGCCGGCGGAGAAAGCGACTGGAAAGGGGCAGCCGGGCGATTTGGCGAAAAAAAAAGGAAGGAGAGGTCGCTCGCTCTTGCGAGCAGAACAGGACCTCCGAAAAAAAATAAGGGAGGAGACCACTCGCTCTTGCGAGCGAAATGGCCCCCTACAGGAAGGCCAGCTCAGCGGCTGGCTGCCGAGCGAGGGAGAGGGGGAGGTCTGCGATGGACCTCGCACCAGCTCGCCGCGATGGCGAGCTGGGCCAGCGGGACCGCGGCAGGGCTCCTGCCGCGACAACAGGCTCGACCGCGGCAGGGCCCCTGTCGCGACGGCTGCCCCCACTGCAGCAGAGCCCTGCCGCGACGGCAGGGCTCCTCGCAAAGCCGCAAAATGGCGGCAGAAAGCGAGGGGGAGGCCCTCGGCAGGCGGGCCCACGCGAACGGGCCAGACCAGCCGACGACGAGCAAGAAGGAAAAAAAAAGGGAAAAGCTGTTGGCGCTCCTCTTCGCGCAGCTTGCTCGCTCGCTGGCGAGGTGGTGAGGTGCTCCTGGACAACCGGACGGCAGCGTCGGTGACCAACTGCGAGCTCCAAGATCTCCGGGAGAAAGCGACGAACTGGTCAAGAGACGCGGCCAGAACGAACGGATCCGACCACGAAGCCAAGTCCCAACAGCTGGACGCCATGGACGCATGGGAAAGGGCCAGAAGTGGCGTCCAAGCCTCTCGCCTAATCGATGGAACGGCCGAAACGACCGACCAAACGTGGCAGAAACGCCTAAGTCGCGAGGGGCTGACTCAAAAACGACCAAGAATCGGTCGTGGAGGGCTGAAAGGGCACCGAATCTGCCCCAGCCATGGTGCTAGCCTGCAGAAAGACCTTCTCAAAGTTGAAGGAGGTGGAGAAGCAGTGCAGAGTACTTCAAGGGCAGCAGCCTAACGCGACATGGGGAGAAGTCACTGAGGTTGTTGTGTGACTGGAGGCGGCAACCTTTTATACTCTCCCATGTTAATGCTCACATTGGCGGTCCCAGCAGGTGGTCCTCAAAGTGGCCTCGCCATGCAGCCGCCACCTCGCACAAGACCGCCCGAACGCACGTGCATGCAAAGTACGGTGCATGCCTTCGAGAAGATTTGCTTCACCACCAAGCAACCACAAAGGGTAAAAGTGGTGAAGTGACACCGACCTCACCCGAAGCTTTTTTGGGGGTCACCCATGTGCTCCAAACCTAAAAACGGCTCCCGGGAGTCCCGGAAGTGCCAGAAACGAGCCAAAAGAGGTGGTGCTCGAATTTTTCGAGCTACAAAGTCACCAAAAACAATCCTAACGGAGTGCCTGCACCCAAGTGGAGCCGAAAAGACCAACCGAGTTTTCAAACAAATTCAACGGCCTCATTCCTTTTTTTGGAGTCGAGTAGCCGACATTCGATATTCGACGTTCGGGGATTTTTACCATTGACCGAGGCCACGAGTCGGCTCCATTTTCAAGGGCACTCCGAGGCAGAGTGAGTCAAGCAGTTTCTCGGGAGCACGCAAGTGTGACACTTTTTCGAATCACTAGCGCACCAATCGAGGGGGAGTGTTGAGTGAAGCGATTACTGCGCTGGTGCCAAGCTCCGATATGGTGAAGACGGTACTACATTCGGAGCACTGTACAAAAAGTTACGGATTTTACGGTGGATTCCCGGGTCCACACCGACTGGGAATTTTCTTCCGTACAGGCCAGACAGATTCTGGCATCCAGCCCTGGAGAAGCCTAAAGGGCTTGAAACAAACTATACTGTGCTGGCATGCGCAAGAGGCTCGCGCATGCCCCTAAGCTGGCTCCAGAAAGAGGAGAGCTACTTGTTGCATAGTACTGCACAGCCACCCTGGTCAGGGAGTCCTGTAGCTGACTGGGCAAGCATCATGCACCCTGAACATGAGGCTTCCACTACATCAGCAACCTCATGCATGGAGCCAAGGCCCCTTCTACCAACATGGGCCAATCTGGTGCGAGCTTCAGGTGGATCCTGATCAACGGGCCTGATGCGGCAGCATGGCGAGATCAACGATCATCATAGGAAGGCCTGATGAACAAGCAACCTTCAGGTGAAGCTTCACCTGAAGACCTGATGAAGCTTCCTAAAGGAAGAAGCTTCCCCCTGGAGCAGCACAGGTATCAGTAAGAGTCCAGGACTGAAGGAAGCTTCCATTGGATGGAAGCTTCTCCAGAGTAAGGCAGAGGTGGCAGCAGACCTGAACAACCTGAAGGAAGCTTCTCGTTCAGGTGGTCAACTTGCCAGGATCTCAAGTATAAAAGGCGGAGGTCCTGACTCTTCTCACCATCCCAGCATCGCCAGTATCATCTCTCCAACGCCACGTGCAAGGCTCCATGCCTTAGCACCAGAGCACCTTCAACAAAAATGCTGCAAGAGTTCCTCCAAGACCCCTATAAGCCTGGCACTTGCGAGCCAGGCTGGGTGGAGGACGATGCTGGTGATCCCTCCAGGATCCCTGTAAGCCTGGCAAGCTCTACCAGCCTGGGAGGAGGTCAATCCCTCCAAGACCCCTATAAGCCTGGCAAGGCCTGCCAGCCTGGGAGGAGGACGCCCTGACATCCTGAAGGCCATTCACTATTGCGACGGTGGCTGTGCCGAGACCCTTGCTCTGACGGCCTTGACGGCCTAGCAAGGCGTTGCGCCCCAGTTTAGGGCCAGGATTTATGTCAGAGCACACCGCTGAGCTGTTTTCATAGCTGTTGTTCCTTGTACAATACTTGTACTTTTAACAAGATTAAACTCCATAATTCTTGCTTCCGCTAGTTTTTCAGCAGAGTGTACAAGGCATGCTTGCTAGGCATAAAAGATCCTACGGCAGCAGGGGACCCCCTTGCTACATTAAAGCACGTGGTGACTTTGTCGCTGCAAGCTCACAAAAACTAACACTCTAGAGAGCAGACGAGGAGGTCATAAACATAGACAAGGAAAACAACAAAACTTGAGTCTCCATCGATCAATACAGTTGTAAGTTCTTGGTTTCAGCATCACCAAGACGTTTTCAAGTTGTTAAGTGCCCATTTGAGCTAATAGCCTCTATCACTATAATCATAAACCCCCTGGAGATGCACAATGACAAATGTTTTATGATGTTATTCATGAAGAAAATGATTCCTCACATCCATCTGGTGAATCTCCTAATTTTACTATGAACCAAACTGTAATCATCCTTGACCACATCAATACTTTTAAATTTGTGTAAAGATATCACCAAAGTTAATTCCTCCAATATATGAATGCTCATTTGATATTAGTAGTGTCTTGCATCTATCAATGGAACCATTGTCATGATACTTGATTGTGAAGACCCATTTTACACCTACTACTTCTCTACTTGCTGGTACGGGAACCCTTTCACATGTATCAAAATTGTAGACCTCACATAGATTTGCTTCAATGGCTTTCTTCTACAAATGTACCTTTGAACACTTCTACACGTAAAAAATTTTATTCAATGGAATAAGTGGATCAAAAATCCTTTAGTGCTTTGCTTCCAGGTGAGATCAAATCGAAGGGGTAGTGCCTTGTATCTATCAATAATACCATTTTCATGATACGTGGCGATGAAAATCCAGTTTTCAACTTCTTATTTTCTTCCTGGTGGTAGGGGTACCTTTGAACAAGTATCATAAGTGCAAAACTTGCTTAGATCTTTATTTCACAAATGCTCCTTTGAATGCTTGAAAACCTCTCTATACATGGATGGAATGAACTTATTACATAGATGGAATGAATAAACAGTCATTCATTACCTTTTTGGCATGTTAGATTAACTTTAAGGGATGTTTTAATAGAATATAGTGCCTATCCAATGACTAAATTATACATGCCCTTGCATGAATTCAGTTCAACATCCTCTATCTCCTCCATCTTTGATAGTACATCTTGTCAAAAAATTACACACTAACCTAAGAACTCAATAGCTCTTTGCTATTTTGGTAACATCAGGCACATAAAGGTACCAATTGAAAAAGGTCACTACATGCCCAAACCTACTGGGATGGAATAAATGTCAAGGAGGATGGAGTTGTCTGAAGAGATGTGGGTCGAGAGATAGGAGATATTGTTTCAGAGTCAATCATGTCACCTCTAAACCTTGGCATGGTTGATGATGAGACCATGTCTGACGTAGGATCACTTTGAACCTATATAAATTTATTTTCTTGTTGATTTTTCTACCATTGTTAATTTTTTTATTGTTATTACTAAAGTTGCTACTATTTTTGTTTTTGTTTCTCGTATTGTTGCTCTTGTGAAGGACACACAATACTGTTGCTCTTGTGAAGGACACGCAATATGATACATTAAAATTGTGGCAAGATCCAATCTTGTGAAGAACACAACTCAGTTAATGGTCTAAAGGAGAAGGAAAGTGAGACTCCTTCACGAGATGAGAATATTTAAAGGTATCCTAATTCCTTTTCTTAATAGTAATTATTTGCAAAAAAAGTGTCACAATTGAACCCGTTGGCAAGTATTGAAGTCGTAACATTGCTAAGCATTTGAATCTATACTTGGTCCCATAAAAATCCCTATTGTCTAAGGCCGTTGAGTTTCCTATGAAAATCATATACCGATCACCAATAAAATACTACACTACAATGACGAGTCAACTCTCTCTCTTTAAGGCATAGCTGCAAAGGAGTTATAGTAAGTTGTACATGACCATTGGGTTTGTGTTTCCGTACCTAGTCTACATACTTCACTACCTCGTCCCAAAAACTGGGAGATATGTCTATTGCTCTTAAGACTATACAAAGTAATTTATTGAGAGTACCATGGGAATATTCTACAACCTCGTTTTGTTAGGAGTTTTGGTCAGAAAATATTTGGTGCTTGATGTCCTTAATCACAAAAAAACTTCTCAAAATACTGTCTAGTGAACTCTCTCCCTTGGTATGGGTGAGTCCCCTACTGCTTTCGGACCATCTTTAAATCACAGCCATTAGTAGAGGTGCTTAAGTGAGCTCTTTAAAGGAGGATGGTCTGTTGCGTTCCAAGAACCTATGTAAAATCCTAAGTGTGCTAGAATCAAGACAAGTAGAGAGTAAGGTATGTGCTTGTGGCTGTGAAATGATTGGTCATAATGGTATGCTATACATGTCTCCTGTAAGTGGCCCTCTTGGATACCAAATCATATGCAATACCAATTGTTTTCATGTACAATTGTAAACATCCATCTAGATTGAACCTTGGCCAAAACAAGTCAAGCCTAAATAGTGGGATGTACAATACTTTGGCAAAACACCCCTTGCCTTGCCTACCTTGGATACAAACATTTCCCAAAATTTTTATGATAATGACTCACCCTAGCCTGTTCTTACCATTGCATGGAATGTAGGAGAGTAATTTTTTTCACAAGAATTACCTATCCGATCACATGTGACAGTATGAAGAATCCAACAAATTCCTCTTGATTTTTTATTTAGCATCACAAAGGTGTGCCCAATATCGGTGTCTACCTATGTGGAAAAGTTTCAACTTAGCTCAGTGTTCAAATACGGCCATGCGAGCTGAAGGTTAAAAAAACCAAATTTGTGCAACACCTACATCCTGCCATGGAAATTGTTTCAAAGCAATCTGACCTATTGAACCCATAATGCTCCTTCTTTTTCCCCCTTGGTCCTTCTTTTGGTATGTTTTTTGTTTGTGATCTACTCTCTTCTTCTCTACTTCAGAAGAAGATTTTATAGTGCGTACTTGATGTTGAATGTGTACCTGGAAATTTTCTAGCTATAAGGTATTCCATTTCAATTATTTTCCTCTTAAAGAGAAACCCCCAAAAGGAATCATTTGGCTGTGTTAGTGCGTACTCTTCCACTCACTTACTCACAAACACATTCCTTTCTTTCCTTTCATTTACCTCAGTCAACACTTGGCTTTCACATGCAACAATTTGCCAGGACCTATTCAGGCATGTCACACAGGTGTTTTTCCTTGCTACTTGCTATTGGCATAGCCCCTCCTTTTTACTACTCAAATTTTACCTTTTCCACCCCTTTTATCCTCACCTTTTCTCGTTGCCTCTCCTCCCGCCAATTTTTCTTGTTTTCACAGTCCGAATTCCTCCTCACATCTTGTATTGATTATGTTCATGGCTAGAAGTGATACTGATGAAGTCCCCTTTACGAATAAAATGAGCTCATTACCAGACTTTTATAATGGAATGTAGAGTAAGGTACTATTGATCAGCAAAAATTGTCATTTCTACCTTCGGCTCCATCAAAACAAAAACATTTTGTTAGGAAAAGATCGTTTGTGGCTCACCTATAGACATGAAATTTCCCGGTTTTGGATGTCCAAGATGAACGAACTATGCTCCATCGCGAGAATAGACTGAAAGGTTAAAACCTAAAAAGCATCACATTCTTTACACTTACATCAATAGTTCAGCATAATGACTTTTTTTGCACAATGATTGCATTTGAATGTGGCCTATCCTCCTCTCAAGGAAGTTTGATTTAGCTACATAGGTACGTACCTTGAGGGCCACAACCCTGTGACCCTCATAGGCGAGTCGCTTATGGGGAGAGTTACAAAAACCACAGGAAGCATTCATGTATCCTTAAGCTAAGGATTCTAGTCTAACCAGGTCTGCACTATCATACAAGGAATGAAAAAGGTAAAGAGATGTAAGGGGCACATCCCACCTCTTCTCAACATCAATTCCTCCAACAAATTCTCTTTCAACTACAACCAGGGCCTCAATCATGTTTAGCATCAAAGACAACCTTGCACAAATGATCATAGAGCCTCATTAGATTAAAAGCACAACTTCAGTACTCGGATGCGGGAATCCAACGCCTTACAATCCAAATGCCACAATTCTAACTATGATGGTGGAAAGTCACTGTCGGTTCATCTACGGGACCAAATGTTGTGCCAGACTTGCAAGATTTTGTGCCGTCTCTAATGCAACCATATAAAATGCTACAAAATGACCAAAATAAGGGGAAGTTATAACAAATGTCTAAGGAATCTATAAATGACAAAGGGCAAGGCTATACAACGTGGCTCTTGTCTGATTTGGAAATATGTACGCCAACCAATCACTTAGCAAGATGGCCCACACGCCACAAATGAGGGTTTCTGAAATATCATAATTTGACAAGTATTGTGAGGATTACCTACGGACAATACTACCAATCTAAAGGGGGAGTAGAAATTTTGAAAGGAGGTACTTGTGCTTCAAGATGGTGGTCACTCTAAAAGTTTCATTCATGGTGAAATGCTTTGGAAGCTCGATATGGAAATTTGAATGAAGCTTTTTTTATGACCAACTGTTATTTTTCTTTACTTTACAAACAACTTTGACTACAGATCTTGTAAGAGAACGAACCAAATGAGCAATCAGAATATATGGCCATCCTCAAAAACATTTCTTATAGAAAAATAAAATTAGAATGAACCATTGAAACATTGTGTGTAAGAATGTATGGCAAATAAATGACAAGTACACCTGATCAAGTGGGCAATAATGTAATGGAAATTGTGAAAAGCCATGGAAGTTGCAAAAACCACAACACAACAACAGTTAAATTGAATTTTCCTCAATGTGGCTACAATATGCTTATGATAATGGGCTCATTCATGGCTATTCAAAATGGAACATGGTGAAGAGGGAAACTAAACAAACTTGTCGGCCTCATTTGCACAAGAACCGGCCAAGTTTTTAGACAGACTTGAACATTAAACATGGATCATAAGGGAGCTGAAAAGGGTTTTTTCATCAAAAGCTTCCCAAAGACATACTTTCAAAATGTATCGTTGACCATTGAATCTACCTAAAGATAGGTAGGAGACATGCGGTTAAGGGAACCTCTTAGATGAGCGACCATTAGCTAACTAGCTAGACGAGATCTACAAATAGGCCTTTATCCTTCCATCCATGTCACCTTACGTGGCCCTTGTTCTCCTTTTGGATTAAATACTGGGGAAATGAAAATGTGTGCTGAAAATCAAGCTTTGAAAAATTCACCATCAAGAACTGGTATAAAGGGGGGCTCTGTGGGACTGGACACACGCATTGGAGCATCAAACGAGACATGATCTGAGATGACTGGTCCTGTGACTTCTGTCAATGGAGGTCGTTGGTGGTCTATTTTTTGTCAAGCATACGTGAGATGCTTGTAGAAGAGTGCCTCACGAATCTCCACCACTTTCCTTGCCGCGGGGTCCCAGAAACTGTAGGCTTTTGATTATGGGGCTATCCCTGGGAATACACACATGCGACCGTGAGGTAAGAGTTTGCCAGTGCGGTCATCCTTCTTATACCACAGACAAGCCATTGTACTCCACACTATGGCAAGCCACAGGTTGACTTGAGTCCCATGCCACCTCTTCCACGGTGTCTTGGTAGAGGGCTAGGGACCATGTGGGATTCTGTTCCACACCCACGTGGGATACTTGATGGCCTTAGCATAGAACGACTGACTCAAACCGCCTTCAACCAACATCGTACAGATATCATCACCAATCATGAGGTTCCAACACTTAGCCATCCCGTTTTGTTGGGGTGTCTCTGGATCAGTAATTTGGAGCTCAACTCCCATGTACTTGAGGTATCTCTAAGTTGGACCAAGGTACTCACCTCCTTTGTCTGATCTAAAAGGAGCTAAGGTTTGGTCACATTGATGCTAGGCACAAGGGAGCTAGTCACAAAGATCATTCTCAACCTCGACCTTTGCACAAAGAAAGTAAATCCATGTGAAACGAGAGTACTTATCAATGAGAGTGAGGACATACCTCACTCTTTCTCTCAGCAACTCAACTGGGAGAGGACCTAGCATATCAGAGTGGACAAGTTGCAATGGACGACTTGACTAATTGACATACTCAAGGAATGGAAGACGGTGTATCTTTCCTTGGGCACTGTCTAAGCAGTCGGTGCCACAGGGCGTAGGGAAGGCCACTTTTTTTAGACCATCGGCAGGCAAGGTACATAGCATGGTGTGTAGTCTAGTAGTACCAACATGACAAAGGCAGGGGTGCATCAAACAAGTACGAGCAGGCGACAACATTTGAGCAGCCAGGACTTGAGCATCAGCACAATCATCAATTGTAGTGGCCTACACCCCTATACAAGCCATTGATGTTCTTTCCACTCAATTGAACATCCTCGTTATGCCTAGTGGTAATGCACATGCCATCTCCATGAGAGGTACGCATGCATGAGGGATCAAGAGTGGATGTGGATAGTAAGTTAAGCTGTAATTCAGGTACATATAGTACATCTGTTAAGTACACCTCTCCAATGGGTCCTCGCAAGCGCACTTCGCCCACCCCTCACACCTCAAGTGCCTCACCAGACCCAGTACAAGTAAACCTGATAGTGCCAACAAGGCCCAACATACAAAACCAGTCCCTTCGTGGAGTCATGTAATGTGTGGCTCCTGGGTCTACTGTCCACGAACCATCAAGCTCTGTGTCAGAGGAGGTGACCTTGCAATGTGATATGTCATCCTTATTTTGCACGGGCCGCTCTGCTCCACACTCCACACGCACTCGTAGCATGCTCTCTCTTTGCCACTCTTCCACCCATACACTCCCATACTTCAGATCAGGAGCACTTGTGCATGCATCCATCTCATCCCCCATACTCAAAGCGTTCCCAGTTCCCTCTTGGCCATCACAACTCCCACATCCCTCGTTGGCCAAGTTGGCGCCACATTCAGCCATCTCATCACGGAGGTGCTTGAAGGCTGTTTTTTGTTCCGTGTACTCACGAACTTGAGCACGTGCATCGTGAGGTAAAGCCTTGATTCTAGCAGTTGTTTCTCCTCCCGTGGCTGGTGTTACGCACAGTCACTCCCATCCCTGTTTTCATCCGGCTCAGCAAGTGGTAGCTGAACAACATATGCACTGCCACCCTGATGTTATTGCGAGGGCTATTGCTAGTGTTGTGGGCGGTACTGCTGCTTTGGCTACAGTTGCTAATGTTGTTGTCCCCTCTCCCATCATTTGCATGCACCAAGAATACGGTCCTCTTGCCCTCTCTAAGGAGGATGAGGGCAGTTCTTGTGGCGATGGCCAGCCTACTTGCAGCTGTAGCATGTGGTCTACCTGCCAATTCCACATCCAGCACGGCCGCCTCCCCCCTGTCCACAACCGTTGTTGTTGGTTGCAGCTCCCTAGAAGGTCGTGCCCCCCTTCATCACAATAGTAGTGGCCACAACGCCTGTGGCTGGATCCATGTCGAAGTCAACGTCAAAGCGGTTGTTCGTCTCTTGCACCCTCAGTTGCGTGTAAGAGTACTTGAGAATCTGATTAGTATGACACAGATGAGCCATGTTGTAGAGTATGAGCTCCATGATGCTCCGCCACCTCGAACCAAGACGTCCTACCATATGCATGGCAAAGGCCCATTCTGACGTCTCGAGGTGGTAGACCTTCAAGTCAACATTCAACATGAGGTCGCAATTCTTGTTTGATTCAATGACCTCCCCTCAACTCATTTGAATGTTGAGAAGGTCTCATTGGATTCGCTCACCATCAGCCTGGGACACAAAGACACAGTTGTTCTGTAGATACATCCATGCCTCCTAAGGTTGGGCAGGTCAAGTCGTTGCAATGGTGTTCTCTCCCTCTTTCCCCTTTATCACCACTTCCAATGTCCTCGAAATAAAATCTGACAAAGCGCTCTTGAGGAACATGCTTCGTGGGGATGAGGCACTTCAGGAGGCGAACGGCATGGGATTTTCCTGGGATGGAAGACGACGGGTGGATTTTTTGTTGTAGAAGTGCCAGATGCCAACGTCCTTGGCTCAGTTGATGAATAGCATGACCACTACTTGTTGTTGAGGTTGTCAATGAACTTTGGCACACTTGAGAGGCGATCAATAGGTCGACCCTCACGGTCGACAGCCTAGCTTGCTAGGCTCTGGTTAAAAATGGACATGGTGGTTGGTGGATGTTAGAAGAAAAATATATGGGTGGGGACCCGAAGCGGTGCACCGTCATAAAATAGGTCCCGTTGTTACGACTCCGTCCTAGACGGTGAGGGCGCGCTTAACATATGACTATGAAAACCAAATTTGGCTTAAGGAAAAATGGAAGGGAGGCGAGAAAGACGACCATCGCAAGGGTGAGCCCCACATTTATCAAGGTTGAAGATCGTAGGAGGAGAGTGGAAAGTGGTCGCCAAAGGACATGGCCGCGAGATTGGGTCGACCAGAGTCTATCCTTGAAGAGCACGGTAAGGGCGAGGCTTGAGTTGAGGTGTGTAGAGGATAGGGGAAAGACGGGCCAGATATAAGGTAAAAGGCCAAAGGAGGCAGAAAAGGGCCAGGATAGAGGCTACGTGTCCATGTTGAAGAGCAAGAGCAAGGTCCTTGGCCAGGGACGAGGACGTGGGCCACGCTCATGCGTGGAAGTGAGGGTCAAGGGTCAGCGGCCAAGGGCAGGGCTACAAGGCAAGGGACCAAGGGCCATGAAGGGGCTGAGGACGAACTATTGTACAGGCCTCTCCATTCCAAATAGTGGTACATTTACATCCATTAAATTCAAGATGGATTTGTCTATGAGACTAGAACACTTTGATATAGTTATCGTGACGTGTGACCATTTGTTCACAATGTAACAGTTCATTTAGACTACAAAAACTATCACCACCAAATGAATAGCAAGAATGTTCCTTAAAATATTCGTAGGACTACATGGAATCCCCTCCTCCAACACAAATGATCATGATGGGAGGTTCACAATTCGATTTTTGTGGGAGCTAATGAACCGCATTAACACTCATATCAAGCTACCCATGACCTTCCATGCCTAAAATCATGCATACTCAAAGGGTTCTAATAAAAATCTCAAAACATTACATCAATCCACATGACACTGAGTGGATAGTTAAGCTACTAACTAGAGAGGAGGCATACAAGTCCACACCCTTCGCTACACATGGTCAATTATATTTCGTGATAGTTTGTGGAAAACTAGCAACAAACTTTCCGTTTGCATGAAAAATATGGGTAGCCTCCATCTCAACAAGATTTTGAAAGCATCAAAGGTGATAAATTACAAAGTATGAAGCAGTAATGAAGCAAAACACTGATGAGTAAGTCTTACTCAACTTGACAATTGTTAAGTTACAAGGACACAAATATCAAATCTCAGTAATTGGGGTTGTTTATCATTAAGGATGCACAAAATTCTATTACCACAAAGTTCCATCTATTTAATGGCAAGAATATCAAACTATCCAAATTCTAACCCTTCAAGGATGAAAAAAACATTTCCCTAGCAGGGACGTGGCTCCACCACCACCAATGGAAGTGGACAAGAGCATAGTTCACACACTAGTTTTTTAGTGTGTACCTTGAGTGTGCTCTATTACAAGGGAGTATCTTACACCAATCCTTACACCAAGTCGTTAGTGTATAAGAAGAGTGTAATTCTGTCCTATATGGCCTAAAAAATCTCTTCTTATAAAGGACTCCTGTGCGTGGGGTTAGTGCATGTGGCAAGTGTGCACAAGCACCATATAAAATTACACTGAGAGTGCACTCAGTGCGCTCATTTGTCTCATATGTCAAAGAAAATTTTCCTTCTTGTCCTATATGGAAAAACATGTCTCCTTTTATGAGTCCAGTGTGTGGGGCTAGTGTATGTGCCGAGTGTGCTCTCCCACCATATAAAGTACAGTGAGAGCGTACTCAATGCGCTCATTTGGCTCATGTGTCAAAGATAACCTTGTGTTTTCTCTTATATGGTAAAATGATACACTTCTTAGGAAAGACCCCAGTCCGTCGGGCTAGTGTATGTGGCCAGTGCGCTCACACCATACAAAATTACACAAAGAACGCACTGAGTGTGCTATCTTGTCTCATGTGATTAAGAGCAACTTATTTTTGTCATGTGTAAAAATTCCTTTCTTACAAAGGACTCCAGTGCGTGGGGTTAGTATATGTGGCAAGTGCGATAAATCACCATGCAGAAGTACAATAAAAATGGACTCAGTGTGCTATTTCATCTCATGTGACTAGTCAAACCTTCAATTGTGTCTTATATGGATGGTCTATTCTTTTTTGGAAATGAACGCAATGATTTCACACAACATCCCTTTTTTCTCATAACGGTGTGTTCATGTTTTGTAGCTTAGAACAAAAATTGTGTGGTAGAAAATTTTACAAAAACAAAATAAAATGGAAAGACCAAATGAGATAATGTTGAGTAGCATGATGTATGTTTTATTTCATTTTTGTAGGTACTGAAAGCTATAATCAAGTATTCGACCTTGATAAGTCCATATACATATTATTGTGTTATCTCCATAGAGAAATTCAAACATTCATTACTAATGTCATTTTTCATTCCAGAATCTAAATCATCTGTTGCTACCGGCTGATCGATCGCTGCGAATAGCTACACTTATCTTCGTGATGGCCGTCTACCTGCCCACGATGTTAAACTGTCATTCTCACCAATACATTTTTCATTGACAGCTACCACATGTCTAATCCTTTGCTTCCGTCCTTGCAAGATCGTCCAGAGACGAGCTTAGTGTACGGGGGTAGTGCATGAGGCGAGCGTGCTCGGAATACATGCAAAAGTGCACTTATCATGCACTCGATGAGCGATAGCCATGTACCAAATTGGCTCAATTGCAACTACAAATCTTGCATTTCAAAGAGCAAACCTACATCATTTGCAATCCATGATTGACGTCAAGAGACTACGAACCCACTTGAAGCGAGTTTTGCGATATGACTTCAGAAACGTTTTTGTAGGTGTTGTTTTGCAAGTTTTCACATATATGACCAATCATCTCACCCCTGAAACGGTGTATTGATGAGTGTATTGAGTAGTGAACATATTAGCGAACATGGACTTCCAACAAAAACTAGTACATAGTGCATGTAGTCCATGATAACTAACACCTTATATAAGGAATGTATATATGGGGTGTAGTGGCATGAAGTAATGGTGAAATTTTTTATAGTTGTTTGAACATAAGAATACACTTTTAGATACACCAATTGTCGAGTGTATGAATTTAGGGTGATTAACCATAACTCATTTTTCATATTGAAGATATTTAGGCGAACAGTTCTGAACTTTTGCAAACGACCTGTTTGAGCGACTATTTCGTCGATGAGAATTCTTAGAATATGATGCAGGAAAGTTGATGAGTCCCCAGATCGTTGTAAACATCCATTTCATGTATGAAGAAAGTTTTATATATTTATTGTCGAGAAAACAATGAAAACATTTTGATTACCCCGAACATATAATTTTAGGCCGTATTAAATAAGAATTGAAATATTTTGACAGATTGAATAGTTCGTATTGTTTCTCTTCATTTGACATCAATGACAATGGCAAATGTATCAACAAACGCCTCCTCGGAAACAGCCGTTTCCAACTTCGCTTGAAATATGTGCCATTCGCATAAACGACAGAAGTCCATCTTGTTGCTTATCTTTTGGAAGACTTGCGAGTTGCAAGTCTTCACAAACCATGTATTTGTTTTGATAAAAAGCATCGCAACCCTATTCTGTTTGAGACTCTGAAGGATCGCACACTTAGTGTGTGATAAGTACACTTTGTCATACAAGTCCATTACACTTACCCATATACACTATGTTTCACACTAGGGGGTCTTAGCAACGGAATGAGTCTCTCTTCGGGCATCTGAATTTTACTGTAGAATTGAGATGACAGCCTACCATGCCTTTTCCCCGCAGCTAATGACGGCCGTCACTCTCCGACCGAAGACAACGACAAATGGGACACAAGATCTACCGAAGCGATCCCAACCTAAGCATTGGAAACATGCAGACACTTGTAGGTCTAGACATAATACCCATTAATACAACCGTATCACAATAGTACAAGTGAAATACTAGTATAGGTCAACTTTTCATGCATATGTTATTCGCGTGAAAAAAAATGAAAAAAATGGAAAAACGTATATTTTGAAAATACAAAAGGGTGAGTACACAAACTTAGAATATTATTTCGGAGGTAGGGACAAGGCAGAAAGAAAGATATCAAGGGAGAGAGGGGGAGAAAGGGGGGAGACACACCCGGAGCGAGAGAGAGAGGGAGAGAGAGAGAGAGGGAGATAGTGAGAGAGAGAGAGAGAAAGAGGTATTTGGATTTATACATATACATATATATATATAGAGAGAGAGAGATAGAGATAGAGAGAGAGAGAGAGAATGAAATAGATGGTGAGATAGAGATAAAGAGAGAGAGAAAAAGGTAGGTAAAGAGAGGGAGAGAGGGGGATAGAGAGAGAGAGAGAGAGAGAGAGAGAGAAGGAGAAAGAGAGAGAGAGAGAGAGAGAGAGGGAGAGGAGAGAGAGAGAGAGAATGAAATAGATGGTGAGATAGAGATAAAGAGAGAGAGAAAAAGGTAGGTAAAGAGAGGGAGAGAGGGGGATAGAGAGAGAGAGAGAGAGAGAGAGAGAGAAGGAGAAAGAGAGAGAGAGAGAGAGAGAGAGGGAGAGGAGAGAGAGAGAGAGAATTTGTTTGTGCACCAATCAAGGGCACAAAGTTTGTAGTGCATGGTGTTAGTGTATGGTGTTTGAGCACAGTAAAAGAGCACACGAGAAAATGAGTGCTTGATCTGCCTACCATTGGACATATGAGTACAAGGTGAGGAAATCCTTTGACACCAATGGCGAAACAAAGTGATGGAACATCTTGTCAAATGACGAAGCTAGTTTAGTATTAAATTCTAAACTAGCTTCATAAGAGTCCAACAACAACCTACACGGATGATGATAAGTGGATTGTTGACTAGTCTACTTGAAGTCAACCTACGTCTCATAATGTAATAGGTTATTACAACTGATGGGGAAAAGTGCTACGTCCCCAAATTACACAAGTCTTTGAAGTTCACATGTGGGTATTTATTCTCTTAAATTCACAGCCCACCATGTGAATACCTATATACCTCTATAGTTTATGTTGATATACTGTTGGAATTTCCACCATCTACAAAACCTCCACTGTTTTGTTCCAAAATGTTTTGACAAGTTTGACCACTTTCTAGAAGTTTCAACAAAACTATCACAGACGGCATTGATATTTCAATCCTACTTGGTCTAGTTCTTGATGCCTCTAGACTTTTATAGAGGCGTCAAGAACTAGACACTCCTGACAAGAGTGTCTTCAAGATTCTAAATATTTCCTGACTTTTGAAGATTCTAAGTATGTTTCACTTTTGCTTCCACTCTTTTAGATGTACACACTTGACACTCTTGAAACTTATTAAATATAAAGTTTTCAAGTAAACTCTTTCCCTAAATCATCAACAATTTTTTTATCCACAAATTCTTCCTTTCAGCCTCCTACGTTCTGCTTGGATTAACACTCACGCAAGGAGAGGAACGAGTGCACAAGTAAAACCCATACATTTTAAGTCAATTGAGTTACAATACACGAGTACCTCCCCACCTTCCCAAGAAAGCCAAGGATTTTCTTCTCCATCATCAACTCCCTAATCACGCATAGCCAAAATTCTTATACTTGCATACATAAAGATGTTTTTTGTGAATCACTTGGTAGCCTTTAAGGGCTTTGTAGAGCGAACCTTTGTTGCCAAAGTTCATGTTGACCAAAATCCATGTTGTTTTCTCATCGTTGTGACATTGCTCACAATGCAAATCATACCCATTTTTGTGAACACGACACCTACATGAATGTCCCTTCAAGCTTTATGTTTGTATGGAACATCCTCATTTGAAGAAAATATACCGAGTACTCAATTCATGATATCCTTGACTTCCACCGTGATCACTACTCAACATTGCATCACAATATTACCAACTCTTGAAGTCAAACAAGGACTCTCTTTAGATGTATCAAGCTTTGGTATCTTCATGAACATGATTGGCCTTGCCGCCCTCCTCTCCTATATCATTATGGTCCATGACAATGACATCCCCCATGTTCAGTAATTTTTGCATTGTTCATTCCCTCAACTTGAACATGTTTTTAGGGCGCTTGCTTCTCTAGTGACATGTCTTACAGCCCATGTGGCACTTTTGGCAGTATGTGCATGAAAAACTAGACGTTTCGGTGCATCATCATTGGCAATATTGCTCTGTTGCATTTGGCTTCCCATACCTCATGCATAAGGAATACCAAAGGAGGAGGTTGATTAAGAGGAGAAGGAGAAGGTTGATAAGGATTTGGGAACGAGGAGGAATAGGAGGAGGAGGAGGAGGGGACAGAGGAAGAGACAAAAGAGGAGGATGAGGAAGAGTAGGAGGAGGAGGCAAGGGAGGAGGAGGAAGAAGAAGAGTAGGAGGAGGGAGATAAGGATGTGAGGAAGGAATAGGAGGAGGATTAAGAGGATGTGAAACATGAGGAAGAGGACGAGGAGGAGGATGTGCTAGAGAAGATCCATGAGGAAGAGTTGGAGGAGGAGGAAGAGGAGGAGGCAACGAAGAAACAGGAGGATGAGGAACAAAAGAGGGAAGTGGAGAAGGGGGAGGATGAAGTGGAGAAGGAGAAGTCAAAGGATGAGGAGGATGAGGAGGAGGATGGGAAGGATGAGGAAGGAGGGGCGGACGAGGAGAAGGAGGAGGTGGTGGCTGAGAAGGATGAGGATCAGGCAGATGAGGAGGATGCAAGGGGAGGGGGGAGGAGGTGTTGGTGGTGGTGGATGGGGAAGAGATGGTGGCAGAGAAGGAGGCGGTGGAGTTTCAGTTTGAGGCAAGAAATGGAGGCTATAGAGGCGCAATTGGAAGGCAAGGGGATGAAGCATGAGCAAAAAAATATTGGGTATGGCCAAATGGTGCGAGAGGCAGCGCGAGTTTGAAGGGGCATGAGGCATGCCATGGAGGCAGGAGGCGGCTCAATGTAATGGCGAGTGGGAGGCAAGCCCGAAAGGGGCTTCAAAGGTTTGTATGAGGCAAAGGTAAATGAAATTGAGCCCATGTGGAAGGGAGATGAACCTCTTGAGTGATTTTTCTATGAGTTAACTATTTATTGTAGCTCACGAAGCAAGAATGAGTCAAAGTGGGATAAACTAGTTCTATGCAGAGTAAATGGCTTGTGGAAACTCTGTGCAATGCAAAACGGATCATTTGTAGTCTAGGTGATGATTAATATGTTTATGCCCTGTAGACATCGGTATTACTTCACAATAACATGCAATTTGTGGTGATTGACTCTTGAACATGGAATACCATAAATCAAGTTACCGCTCACGGGATGCACATGTAGGAAATAGTGGAGAGAAAGTCCAACACTAACGTAAAGCATAGATAAAAACAAGTACTGCCAAGAGTCCATGTAATCAAATCTAAGATGTCGAACATGTATGCAGGGTGTCTGAAATGATCACTTGGAGATGAACTATTGTTTGAGCGTGACAACACAATAATTCCTTTCTTATTACATTCGGAAAAATAACCGCGTTGAAATGCCTATGGTATCCTTTCTTGGGTTGTATTAAGGTGGATTGAGGCCATGGCCCGGAACCGATGCATTGATTTTGACTTTGATTGTGTCACGGGGAGGCAAGAGGTGGCATGTAAAATCGTTCGCGAGAGCACTCAATTGTTGTCGTATCCGCAAAAAAATGCAAAATTGACCGAGGAATTAGTTGACTCCCCCTGATTTCTTTCGATTCTACTCGCATGTCGGTCTACGTGGCTGGCTTCCCAACATGTGGGAAACGTCCCATCAGTCCAGAAGCCTTGCATTGGGACGTTTATCTTAAACCAATTTTTAAACCATGGTTCACCAAATTTTGGCCTACATCGATGTATGAGAGAGCGTTTCCTTCCCATGACGATTGTGAAAAAAAAGCACTTTTGGACGCGCCGTCTTGGTGCAGCGCCGAATCACCATCGAGCGATGATACGTGCATGCTTCGCGGCACAGACGAACACGGACGAACATCAGTCGACGTTAGTATAACAAATCAAGAGAGATGCACATCAAAGGCAGACATCGATTAGTGCGACTATGATGGGCTTCAAGTTGCAGTTTCCCTTCTACACATAGAATCAACCAAAAATTAAAGACTGAGAAAGAAATCAATGAAGCCCTAGGGTGTGAACCGACGTTATGCTTTTG
Organism: Penium margaritaceum; assembly: GCA_023375785.1. Classification (NCBI taxonomy): domain Eukaryota; kingdom Viridiplantae; phylum Streptophyta; class Zygnematophyceae; order Desmidiales; family Peniaceae; genus Penium; species Penium margaritaceum. The sequence goes on from SZWC01010367.1 coordinate 61,232, forward strand.
ATTTTGATTCTACGGTCTCATGGATTTCGCATTAGACTGGTGATTCTTTTGTGAATTTTCAAGAGGAGGGATTGCAATGGAATTAGTGGGAATCACACCGAGGTTCAAGGTTTTCGCGCTTGTTTTCTTTCAAAATCGGCGGAAGTCCTTCCCGTTTTTCAGGATAGTGGTGAAAAGCTTGAAACGTGCAATGAGCTTGTCGGAGCTCGTGGCTTGGCGGGTACCATATTTCCTCGTTAGCAAAGATGTTATTGCTGCGTCGTGGTCGTCCGTTCAGTGCGAAACTCCTCCAATGCCATCGATGTAGATGCAGATCTCTTCAAACCGGTTTTCAACCATATTTTTATGTGAACATCTATGTTTTTCTACATGTAAGACGTTACCAAGACGTTGGGAATGCTGCCACATCGGCAGAATCAGGCATAGAATCGATTTTGAAAGAGACGGGAAGGTTTTGATCCGAGGAGTGATTTTTTGGTTGGGTTTTGGCGCAATCGCAAGCATCCTCGTCGGCTCGCCAAGTTGCTTGCCGCGACACGTCCCGCCATCGGAGGGAAGAATCAAAATCAAAATCAATGCATCGGTTCACCTCCCTAGAATCAAAATCAATGATTTTGCATAGGTTGAGGACCCATAGTGCGGTAGGCTGGTCTGCCTTGCTCATACTCGTTTTAGTTTTCAAATGCGTCCCACCATGAAAACACCATGCTCAAATAGAACGTCGTTGTTTTGCCTCAGGTGCGTCAACAGAGCTGTGACGTCAGGCGAACCACGTCAGCACAATCGCCACCAACCACATTGGACCGCCGCGGCACAGACGCGTCTCGGCTGCATGTTTTGCGTTTCGGAGAGCATCAGCCTCGGAGGGGTCTCTCGGACCGCGTGGCTCTCAGTCGTACCCCTGTGCGGTTCCGCTTTGCTGGAACCGCGCTGTCGCGAGAGGCTAGTCGTTGCGGCCTGCGACACGTCCACAGGTCACAGTTGGCAAGAACCACGTTGGACTGCCGTAAACGACAAGACCACTCCCAGGATTCCTGAGAGTGCGAACTCGGTCGTTCCTGGGCCAGGAGCGACCGAGTTCGCAATCCGATAATGCTTTGATACGGCTCGCGACCCGAAGCGCTTCCGTATGGACTTCGCTTACCCCTCTCATCGCATGCGCCTGCGCTCCGCAGGCTGAAGCGCTTCGAAGTTTCCCACTTCCCTGACCGTTTCGGAAAGGGGTTCGGCCGAAACGCAGATACCCGCCGTTTCAGCGCCTCGGGATGCGAACTGACGGACGCACAGCCGCCGGGCGCAACGTGGGCAGGCGTGGAGTGGGGTTGGCAGGCGGCGCCTCGGGACACTTCCCCGCCTTCGTCACCGCCAGCGTGGCCGCGCATAAAGCGTCCGTCAGCGCACCGATTTGGCACAGCAATCGCACACACCTTTGACTCGAAGGTGTGTAGCAGAGCGGGGCGAGCAACCAGTGCAGCAGTCTGCGGCAGTTGTGTTGTTGACATTCAGCCGTCATCACAAACAGCCGCCGAAGTTTCAAGCTGATTGGTTGGTCACCATCTCCTCGACACGACACTGAAGAAGCAGAAGCAGAAGCAGAAGCAGGGTCTTCAATCTCCCCGGAGTCTCTCATCTCCTGCCATACTTCCTCCGTCTCGCTCAGCTTTCATCCTACTTCTTATTACAATGGCGCTGCGGCCGTCTCTCTTTCTGTGTTTGCTTCTGCTCTCAATACTTCTTACTGCTGCGACTGTACCCATGTGCCTGGCGCACACTCGTACAGCACCGCTGCAGCAGCAGCGGCAGCAGCAGCAGCAGAAGCATCAGCACTTGTGGAAACGGCTGTTGACATTCCTCCCGTTTGTGAAGCCGAAACCTGAGAATCCTCTGCCTGCTGCTGCTGCTGCTGCAGCTGCCAAGCCAGCTGCAGAGGCTGCTGTGGCAAAGGAAGCAGCAGTAACCTCTACTGCGGTGAAGCAAGCTGCCGTGGCCACTGCTGTTGCGAAGCCTCTAAAACCAGTAAAGCCAGTGATGCCCATGAAAGCAATCAAGCCAGTGAAACCAGTGAAGCAAGCAAAGCCAGTAAAGCCGATGAAGGTAAAGCCCATGCTCATGCCGATGCCGATGCCGATGCCAATGCCAGAGTGTGCGACGCCATGCACGGTGCGACCGCTGGATGTGTGCGACTTTGTGTTCGAGGGCTTCCCAAACTCCGTCCCAGCACTCAAAATTGGAGCGCACCCCAACGCAGACCAGCCCATCAGCCCGCCCATCCTCTACTTCGACCTCCAGAAAAAGAATTTAATCCCAGTGGAGGTGGACAAGAGCGGCGAGGGCATGCTCCTCAAGTGCCCCCCAAAGAAGGAACCTTCCAAGAAGCTGCTGGCAAAGTCCGTCGGCAACCAGTTCTACGTGACCGGCGCACCGAAGGCCATGGTGCACTCGAGAACCTTCCAGGAAAGGCCCGGCGTGGCGGCGTACGCGGGGCAGTGCGTGGTGCTACCTCTGGAGTCGGTGCAGGTGGTGCTTGAGGGCACTGCCGTCAACCTCAACCCTAACGACGGCAACAAACAGTTTCTGGAGAGCCGCCGCTGCGTCGTCTTCAAGACCGTGCTATGAGCCTTCTCCTATCCTTGCTGTGCCGAGCGCAGTATACTTTAGCCATTGTGTTGTGCTGCTGCTGAAGACGGCTGCAGCAGACGGCTCAGTATCTTGCTTGCGTCGAGCTTTTGCTCTCTCCTCAAACCTGGCTATTTTGCAGTGCAGAAGAATAAAGGCTTCCCTGGCATAAGTTGCAAGGGCAAGAGAATGATTTGGTCCTCCAGAATAATGTTTTCTTCTCATTTCCATTAACTGTACTCAACTCATGCTTTTCTCTTTCTTCTATCCTTGTTCTCTCTTGTGATATCTCTCTTCTCTCTCTCTCTCTCTCTCTCTCTCTCTCTCGACTCCTAATTTTGTCTATTCTGTCTTCAGTCCTTTGCTGCTCTGAGATGCCGACCCCCACAATCTCTGTTGCAGAAAATTCAGCCTCACGAGCCGAAGGACTTGACGGACCCAACGTTCAAGCTACC
>SZWC01010368.1:43136-58414 GCA_023375785.1 Penium margaritaceum
ATCCATCCTCGCTGATGTACCGTGGAGGTGGTGCCTCAAAGTCCTTTGGCTGCCGCTTCGTGGGGAGAGCAGCCGTAGGCTGAGGAGGGCGAGTGACAGGAAAAAATCCTGGAAGGGGGTGATCACTGGGGAAGTCAGGTGACGGTCGTATGGGGGACACGGGTGGAGGTCGGATACCCGTCTGCAGCTGACGGAGGCACTCCTGTAGAAGATGAATCTCTCGCTCCTGGGAGTCATCCTCGAAGCCTGGCATGAATGGCTCATCATCAAGGAGGTCCGCAGGTGGTGGGGAAACCACACCAGGAGGTGAAGCAGGTGGGGCACCTGTCACGGGCACCTGAGCCGAGTGCTGGGTGGAGGCCGCAACGCCGGCAGCTCCCTCAGAAATCCACGGAGGAGCCGTGGACTGAGCGCGCAGGAGCTCAGTCTGCGTGCAGATCGCGTCAGTCTGCTCTCGCTGCAGACAACGCATCTCCTCCTACTGGCTGCGCAGGTCCTCAATGGCCTACGAGCGAGGGCTCAATACCCCTGAAGAAGAGGAGGAGGGATCACCTGGTCCCTTGTCCTTGTCGTCTGGCGAACTCATGTCGCCGCTCACTATGGGACGACAGGTCAAGTTTGCCGGATTTCAAAACCGCCTGCGTTTCTCGGGGAGTTGAAACGCTGGCAACTTTTGACTTTTCCGTTGAAAATTTGGCTAAGTGTAATGCTGACGTCAGCAAGTGGTTGCTGACATCAGCACGACCTGATGACGTCAGCAACCAACAATGCTGCCGTCAGCTCGTCCCCTCCTAGTTTTTTTTTCATGGTTCTGCCGCTGCGCGGTGGCGCGTGGCAGCTCCGCGGAAGCTGCGCAGCAGCTTTCGCCCAGCTGCTGCTGCAGCTGTGCTGTGAGCTCCAGCAGCAGCTGCGTGGCTGCATGTGCAGCGGTGACAGCAGCGGCTGCGCTGCTGCTGCGCGCGGTAGCTGCTGCTGCGCGCGGCGCTGCTGCTGCGCGCTGCAGCTGTTGCTGGCTGCCGCCGCCGCGCGCTGTTGCTGGCTGCCGCCGCCGCGCGCTACTACTGCTCTCCCTGTTGCGCTACTCCTACCGCCGCGACTGCCGCTGCTGCTACTGTGCTGCTGCCGCTGCTGCGCTGCTGCTGCCGACGCCGCTGCTACGCTGCTGCTACCGCCGTTGTTGCCATGCTACTGTGGCGGCCGCTACTGCTGCGCTGCTGCCGCCGCGGCCTCTGCTGCTGCTGCATTGCTGCTGCAGCTGTGTGGGGGAGTGGTGGCTGCATGCACCGTTGTCGCCGCACACCTCTGCGTGGCGGTACACGCTGCTGCTGCTGCCTCAGAAGCTGCGATCTCACATGGTGGGTGGAGTACGCGGACGGCGAACGGCCGTCTCCAACAGGTCCCAGAAGATCTGCTGCAGCGTTGACTCTCACTGCTGCTGCTCTGCTGCGTCTCTGCTGTGCAGCTCAGTGAGAACTGTCTCACTGCTCTGACACCATGAGAAAGTGCGTAGAAGCTTCCTAGCAACACGTCCGCTGACCGGGCGTGAGTGCTTGGTCAGAGGGTGACGACAGTCACAGGTCGTACACACAACGGCAAGGGTTTGGCTAGGAGACACAAGTCAAATTGTCAGCATGCTTCAATATAGCATATGCAGAGAGAAATGACAACTGACAGGTCCAGGGCATAAATACCTGCCGCGGCGCACGGCGGGTGTCGCACGCGGCAGTCCAAGAGCTGTCCTAAAACCGGCCCAAAAACACTGTTTTGGCCGTAACTCTGCGCACACATGNGGGAGTCATCCTCGAAGCCTGGCATGAATGGCTCGTCGTCAAGGAGGTCCGCAGGTGGTGGGGAAACCACACCAGGAGGTGAAGCAGGCGGGGCATCTGTCACGGGCACCTAAGCCGAGTGCTGGGTGGAGGCCGCAACGTCGGCAGCTCCCTCAGAAATCCGCGAAGGAGCTGTGGGCTGAGCGCGTAGGAGCTCAGTCAGCGTGCGGATCGCGTCAGTCTACTCTCGCTACAGACGATGCATCTCCTCCTGCTGGCTGCGCAGGTCCTCAATGGCCTGCGAGCGAGGGCTCAATACTCCTGAAGAAGAGGAGGAGGGATCACCTGGTCCCTTGTCCTTGTCGTTGGGCGAACTCATGTCGCCGCTCACTATGGGACGACAGGTCAAGTTTGCCGGATTTCAAAACTGTCTGCGTTTCTCGAGAATTTGAAACGCTGGCAACTTTTCACTTTCCGGGTGAAAACTTGGCTAAGTGTAATGCTGACGTCAGCAAGTGGTTGCTGATGTCAGCACGACTTGATGACGTCAGCAATCGACAATGCTGACGTCAGCTTGTCTCCTTCCTTTTTTTTTTCTTGTCACAGTTCTGCCGCTACGCGGTGGCGCGCGGCAGCTCCGCAGCAGCTTCCGCAGCAGCTCCCGCTGCTGATGCAGCTGTGCTGTCAGCTGCAGCAGCAACTGCGTAGCTGCGTGTGCAGCGGTGGTAGCAGCGGCTGCGCTGCTGCTGCTGCTGCTGCGCGCGGCGGCTGCTGCTGCGCACGGCGCTGCTGCTGCGCACGGCGCTGCTGCTGCGCGCTGCAACTGCTGCTGGCTGCCGCCACCGCGCGCTGCTGCTGGCTGCCGCCGCCGCGCGCTGCTGCTACCGCCGCCGCGCGCTGCTGCTGCTGCCACTGCTGCGCTGCTGCTGCCGCCGCGACTGCCGCTGCTGCTGCTGTGCCGCTGCCGCTGCTGCGCTGCTGCTGCCGACTCTGCTGCTGCGCTGCTGCTGCCGCCGCTGCTGCCACGCTGCTGTGGCGGCCGCTGCTGCTGCGCTGCTACTGCGTTGCTGTCGCCGTCGCCTCTGCTGCTGCTGCTCTGCTGCTGTGGCTGTGGAGGGAGGGGCGGCTGCACGCACGGCAGCCGCCACACACCTCTGCGTGGCGGTACGCGCCGCTGCTGCTGCCTCAGTAGCTGCGATATCATGTGGTGGGTGGAGTACGTGGACGGCGACCGGCCGTCTCCAACAGGTCCCAAAAGGTCTGCTGCAGCGGTGACTCTCACTATTGCTGCTCTGCTCCGTCTCTGCTGCGCAGCTCAGTGAGAACTGTCTCACTGCTCTGATACCAAGAGAAAGTGCGTGGTAGCTTCCTAGCAACACAGCCGTTGACCGGGCGTCAGTGCCAGGTCAGACGGTGACGACAGTCACAGGTCGTACACACAACGGCAAGGGTTTGGCTAGGAGACACAAGGCACAGTGTCAGAATGCTTCAATATAGCATATGCAGAGAGAAATGACAGCTGACAGGTCCAGGGCATAAATACCTGCCGCGGCGCACGGCGGGTGTCGCACGCGGCAGTCCAAGAGCTGTCCTAAAACCGGCCCAAAACCACTGTTTTGGCCGTAACTCTGCGCACACATGTCAGAATCCTACGCCGTCTGAACCTAGACGTGCAGAATCAAAAGACGGACGCAGCGACTGGTCACATGCATGCATCCATGGACTGAAAGCGAGTATACAATGCAAAAACATGCAAATGGGCCTCATGCCCAGTCCGCCGAAAGGCGCCTGCAAGACGTAGAAGGCACAGCAAGTAGTCCACCGCCTGTCGTCGCGCGGGTTTCACCAGGGCTGCCTGCCTCAAGGATCTGCACGAGTATGGACACGGCCGAGTGGTCACAGTAAATTGTACAGGAACGGCACAAAGCACAATACATACAATGCAAAACACGCAAATGAGGCCCACGGCCAGTCCATCGATGAAATCCTACAGGCTGCAAAAAAACTGCAGAAGGTCCCACACAACATCCACGACTCTGGGGCGGTCATAACCTTTGATTGTGCCATGTCCTGTGCCAGCCAGGCTCGTTTCCCTGGCTTACTTTTGTGTGGCTCACACTTGCGTGGCGTGATTTATGCTCAAGGTCGTAACAGGTTGTGTGTGGTGCTCGAGCCCCAGGGAGGGGATAAACCGAGAGCCAGATCGAGCTCGCTGCTCGCTCGCTCTCGGCTTCCCCCCCGTCACCTAAGACTTCTCCTGCCCGTGACTTGCACTACTACTCACTTTGACTTCGTGTTCTCCTCACGCTCACACTCAATGGCTTGTTCTAAGGCCATCCATGGCTGCTCCCAATCCCACTCCACTCGTCCTTAGAAATCTCTCCGTTGTCTACACAGACTCCCCGAGACTACGCAGAGATGCAAGCAGGGACAAAAAGAGCAACTCACGGACACACGCCGACCGAACTCACAGCCTTCTTGAACGAGTCACGCTTCAGTGCCTTGGTCAAGAAGTCAGCCAACTGTCGTTTTGTCTCAACCCACACGATGATGATGCTGCCGTCATGCAACAATGAATGCACATAGTGATACTCAACGTTAATGTGCTTTGTGCGTTTGTGATGCACGCCGTCATTGTCGGCGATGGCCAGGGCACTCTCATTGTCACAATGCAACGTGATGGATGCGACAGGCTGACGCAACTCGAACAACAGACGACGCAGCCACACACTCTCACATGCGCATGAGCCAAGAGCCACATACTCAGCTTGAGCAGTGCTGCGTGCAATGCACCCCTGCTTGCCACTGCGCCAGGACACAGTTGTGCCGCCAATCAGAAAGATCCAGCCTGTGCGACTCTTACCGTCCGGAATGCCGGCCCAGTCACTGTTGGTGTATCCCACCGCGACTACAAACGGATGACGGCGGAACATGAGACCTCGCCGAGGAGTCGAGACAACATAGCACAGTACTCGGATCTCGGCCTCGTAGTGGAGGTGACGCGGCTCCTAAGAGAAATGGGCCAGGAGGTTGACGGCGAACGCGATGTCTGGGCGCGTCGTCGTTGCCAGGAACATCTGTTCGGCAAACTCTCTGTCTCCTTCTGTTCTGTGGTGGCTTGGGGCTGGAGTTGTCCTACAGCACTACCTCCGTGTGCTTAAAGCACCGGTCTATTTTTCCGCGCCCACTGGGGCGGGGGAAACCTTGCCAAAGTTTTTCGGCGGAGTCCCTTCTTCGTCACCATGCCTGGTGACGAAGATTCGGTCATAGTTGACCTGCAGCGTCAGCTTAACCGAGCTCTTGAGGCCCAGCGCGAAGCTGAGGACCATCTCAAACTCGCTAAGGAGAATCGTGTAGCATTTGCTGAGGAAGTCGCTGCACTTGTGCTGAAGCATCTACCCGCCGCGTCCGCTGTCTCGCCTGTTGGCTCCACTGCTGGCACCCTCGCTAGTACACCTGCCTCCTCCTCTTCTTCTGAGTCCTCTGCTGCCGTGGCTTCTGCAGCTGCCGTGCCCCGCTGGCATGACTACTTCCCTCACCCCCTAGTTTTCTCCTCAGGCCTCACCTTCTCCTCGTGGGAAGTGCGCTTCAGCGCCTGGGCACAGGGGGGGACGCCTCTGGGAGTATTACTCTCCCCTTGACCCCTCCTCTTCTTTTACTCCTCTCCCTGCCGAAGCTGCTCGCGCCGTCCACACCCTCATTCCTGCGGCACCTGAGATCCTGGTTGATGATGGCGGCACCTTCAACGCCGATCCTTCCGGTGGGCGTCCGGCAGACCCTATTGGCACATATGCCATGTTGCGTTGCCGCACTAGGTTCACTGGTGAGGCCGCACAGAGTGCCCTCACTGTACAGTTCAACACCCTTCTCATGCAAGCCGATGAGTCCGCGGACGTCTACTGGGCACGGGGGCTCAAGCTCCTCCGCGAACTTGGGCTCGCTGTTGCTCCTGGTCAGTTGTCTGCCGTCCTCACCATGGTCAATGGGCTCATCCCTGAGCTCTCCGACCTTCTGCGCGATGTCACCCATGCTGAGCTGCATCGCCTTGCTTCTCTGCCTGTCCCGCCCCGTTCCCCTCCTGGCGTATTGACCTTTTGGGAATTCACCGCTGAGCGGCTTGCTGCTTGGTGGACCAACTTGGAGAACAAGCGTTTACATCGCTCCGCTGTTGTGGGGGTTACCGCCATCACCACCACATCTGCACCTTCCACGGCCTCGACATCGTCTCCCTCCTCTAGCTCCTTTGCGAACACCACCGCCTCCGCTCTTGCCCACCAGGGACGCGGTCGCAGTAAGGGCAAGGGCAAAGGGAAGGGCAAGGACAAGCCCTATGCCTCCTCTGCTCGTGCCCCTGGCGTTGTCGTCTGTTGGAACTACGGGTCCGAGAAGCACTCTGCCCGGACTCGTCCTGCTCCACCAGATGACCTTCGCCTCGCTCGGGCCATGCACGCTCATTGGGCTCGCACCTCCGGCACACCTCCGCCGACCAGCTCTGGCTCGAGCACCTCCTCATCCGCGTCACCCGCCTCTTCCGGTCGCGCCTACTCCACTGTCGCCATTCCTTCAGCTCCGCCACCAGTCTCGTACCCGTGGGGCTGGCCACCGCCCTACGGCGCCCCGCTCTATGTCGGGCCCCCTTCCACTGGCTACACCGCTCCATCGTGGTTCCCGTCATCATCGGGGGGGTCGACGCCGTCCCCTGCCCCTTCGGTCGCTGGTGAGAGCGAGCGTCATCTGGAGCAGTCCCTTCTTCAGCTTCTTCGCCTCCGCGATCAGGGAGGTGAGAGTGGTGCATCTTTGGCCAGAGGTCATGCTTGCCAGACTGATGCCATCCTTCGTGGTGACTCCTCCGGTCATGTCCTTGGGTGTCCGTGTGTGTCCATACCCTGGGTTGAGCATTGACAGTCTTTCGTCCTGCCCCGCTGTCTTGCTGCCTGCGACCCATCCTCCCTTGCGTTGTTCCCTGTTGGGACTGTGGCGACTTGTGGTGTCCTTCCCCAAATGTGTGCGTCGGGTGGTTTCTGGATCCTAGATTCAGGAGCCACCCATCACATGACGTCGTTACGCTCGTCGTTTGTCTCGTTGGGTCCGGCCGGTTCGGTCCGTTTTGTGCGTACTGGGTCCAGTCAGCTTCTTCCTGTTTAGGGCATCGGTGTCGTTCATTTTGTCGGCCCCAGTGGTGCACTTTTTCTGCCTGATGTGCTCTATGTTCCCTCCTTGGAACTCAACCTGCTGTCGGTTCCGTCCGTCGACGATCAAGGGATGGACTTCTCTGCTAGTCGTAGCGTTGGCACTGTTCGTCTTCGTTCCACTGGCCGCATTGTCTTGCGTGGTGTGAAAAGCGACAAGCTGTATCGCATGCCTCTCCTACTCTCGTCTGCACATGTCGTTGGCACTGCACTTGCTCATGTCGCACCCTCTCTCTCGCCCGACCAGGTGTGCCTGCTGCATCGTCGCCTTGCTCATGTGCATTCTGATGCTGTCACCAGCATGGTACGCTTGCAGCCTGCTCTCAGGCTCTCACCCTCGTCCTTTCCGTCTCCTTGCCCTGCATCCTGCCTGGACTGTGCCCTAGGTACGATGCACCGCGCTCCCTTTTCTGCTTCCATCTCCTGCTCTTCTCACCCTCTTGACCGTGTGCATGCTGATGTTATGGGCCCCCTGCCCCATGACCTCGTTGGTGACGGTGACCGCTATGTGCTTTGCCTCACTGATGAATTTTTGCGTTACCGCTGGGTCTTCGCTCTTCGTCAGAAGAGTGACGTCCACTCTATCCTTGTCACCTGGCTTGCTCAAGCCGAGCGTGCGTGCCAGCGTTCTCTACGTGTCTTTCGTAGTGATCGCGACAGTGAGTTTCTCGGCCCCACCGCCCATTTTTTCGAGTCAAAGGGGGTGTGTCTGGAGACGTCAGCTCCATACACACCCCAGCAGAATGGTGTCTCCGAGCGCTGGAACCGCACCCTCGCCGATGGGGTGCGTACCCTCCTCACTGAGTCTGGCCTCCCGCCTCTCTTTGCGTTCGAGGCTATGTGTTACATGACTTGGGTCTGGAACCGGGTTCCTCATGGCCCGCTTCGTCGCACCGTCACGCCTTTTGAACGTTGGTCCGGCACACGTGCCGAACTTTGACTGGCCCGCGTTCGGGGCAGCATTGCCGCCGTCTGGTTGCCTGATGACCTTCGCGACGGCAAGCTTGCCCCGCGTGCTCGTCTGTGTCCCTTCTTGGGTGTCTCGTCCCAGTCAAAGGCGTGGCGGTTCTGGGACCCTGTCCATAGTCGTGTCGTTGAGTCTCGCGATGCATTATTTTTCGAGTCTATTATCCTTCGTGACCTCGACCGTTTGCCTCCTGTTGACTCCCTTCTCCCGCTCTCTCGGCTGGGGGGGGCATTCGGGCGTGGTTCCCCTGTCGGCCCTACGGTTGCACCGTAGCAACCCGCAACCTCGGTCTCTGGTCCGTTGTCTGGTTTTTCCAGCACGTTATCTCCTGGTCTGTCGTCTGGTTCGTCCAACACGTCATCGCCTGGTCCGTCGTCTGGTTCGTCTAGCACGTCATCCCCTGGCCCGTCGTCTGGCGTGCCTAACACGTCATCCCCTGGCCCGTCGTCTGGCGCGCCTAACACGTCATCCCCTGGGCCGTCATGTGGCCCGTCCACGAACTCAACCTCCCCTGGGACTCCAGTCTCTCCAGGGTCTGTCTCCCCTGTCCGTTCCTCCTCCACCCCGGACCCTACTGCATTGCCTGCCCCTGTCCATGGCGGACAGCTCGCTGGCCTTGCCCCAGTCTTGCCGTTTGTCCACGGCGGGCGCCTTCGCGCTCTGCTTCACCGCTCTATTCCCTCTACGCCATCCACGTGCTCGGCAGGACCCTGTTTCCCCCACTGGCCTTGATGCTCTCGGCTTGGCCACTAGTGTTGTCCACCCGAGCTCGGCTCTAGGCTATGCTCTTCTCGTTGCCGAGCATGCAGCGGCCCTAGCCACTGTGCCCTCCGGTGTTGTCGCTGAGTGCAACGACACATCTGGCACTGCTTCTCTTGCCCTTGAACCGACCATGGCTCGTCAGGCTCGCATGGCTTCTGATGCCCATCACCGGGAAACCGCCATGCAAGCGGAGCTGAAGGCGCTAGATGATCATGGTGTTTATGAGCTGGTGGACCTACCACCAGGGCGCAAAGCCATTGACGCTCGATGGGTATTTCGCCGCAAATACAAGCCCAATGGCAGTCTTGACAAACATAAGGTGCGCCTCATCGCGAAGGGTTTCTCCCAAGTGCTGGTCGTTGACTTCGACAAGACCTTTGGGCTAGTTGGACGATGTACCACAGCGCTCGCGCTGCTGAGCCTTGTTGCACACCATGACTGGGATCTAGAACAGATGGACGTGAACAACGCTTTCCTGCACGGTGAGCTCATGGTTCAGCCCCCTAGATTCTCTGACGGCACGAACAGGGTCTGGCAACTGCGGAAGGCTCTTTACGGCCTTAAGCAATCGCCTCGCTGCTAGAACCAGGAGATCACGTTGACCCTTGAGAAGGGAGGATACAAGCATAGCACGGTAGACCCGTCTCTCTTTGTCACCTCGAGCCCTGCTCCCTTTGTGGCTGTCCTCGTCTATGTTGACGACCTGCTGATCGCATCCCCCAGTCAGGAGGCGGTCAGCGCGGCCAAGTCACTGTTGCAGTCCACGTACAAAATGAAGGACCTCGGGCCGGCTCGTGTCTTCCTTGGGATGGAGCTTGAGCGTGACTGATCTCGTCGCGTGCTTCATGTCCACCAGGCCGCATATGTATGCAGTCTGGGAGAGCGCTTCGCTCCCTTGCTTGAGACAGTGCCCACTGCGTCCACGCCCATGACCCTAGCAGGACAACGGCTCTTGAAGACACTGGAAGTGTCCAAGCTGGGGGAGGCAGTAGAGGTGACGGACTACTTGCGCGTCATTGGTTTGCTCATGTACCTCGCGACCACGACCAGGGCAGACGTTGCCTTCGCAGTAAACTTCCTGGCCCAGTTCTCCCAGTGTCCTCGAGCACGACACATGGAGGCCGCCTTACGCGTTGTCCGGTATGCACTGTCCATTGCCCAAACATGCCTGTGTTATCGCGCACAACCCTTAGTGGTAGTGGATGGCTACACTGATAGCGACTGGGCCCACGATACTGATGCTCGCAGTCGCACTGGCTACATTTTCCTCGTTGGGGGGACAGCCGTGTCATGTAAAAGCGGTAAGCAAGGGTGTGTGGCACGCAATTTCAGTGAAGCAGAGTATGTTGCCTTGGGTGCAGGTACGTGTGAGAGTATCTGGTTGTGTCGCCTGCTACAGCAGCTGCGCGTCCGCTCCATCACCCTGCGCTGTACCAACTAGAGCCCCAAAGCCATTGCTGAGCATGATCGCATGCATCACACACGCACAAAGCATATCAATGTGGAGCATCATTTTGTGCATGAGCGCATTGCCGCAGGTGATGTCCAGATCGTCTAGGTCCATACCCGACAGCAGCGCGCCGATTTCCTCACAAAGGCTCTTACCAGTAACGTGTTCAAGGCTGCACTGCATGCCGTTGAGCTTATGTGTACACGTGATGTTCCTAGATTAGAGTTTGTCCTTGTGCCCTTTTGTACAGTTCAGTGTGTGTCACGTCTTGTGACCCTTGTCCTTGTGTGCGTGTGCATCGGCTACGAGTCATGGGGGAGTGTTGGTTAATGGCATGTTGTGACCTCTGGCCTCGCTGCACGCTCCACCTTCACTGTCGCAGGTGATTGAGGGTGAGGACCACCTTCAGTTGACGACCCCATCAAGTGACGGACCAACAGTCGCAAGGACCAAGTGATGCAGGAACATAACCTTTGATTGTGCCATGTCGTGTGCCAGCCGGGCTCGTTTCCTGGCTTACTTTTGTGTGGCTCACACTTGCGTGGCGTGATTTATGCTCAAGGTCGTAACAGGGTGTGTGTGGTGTTCCAGCCTCAGGAAGGGGATAAACCAAGAGCGAGATCGAGCTCACTGCTTGCTCGCTCTCGGCTTCCCCCCCGTCACCTAAGACTTCTCCTGCCCGTGACTTGCACTACTACTCACTTTGACTTCTTGTTCTCCTCACGCTCACGCTCAATGGCTTGTTCTAAGGCCATCCATGGCTGCTCCCAATCCCTCTCAACTCGTCCTTAGACATCTCTCTGTTGTCTACACAGACTCCCCCAGACCACGCAGAGATGCAAGCAGGGACAAAAAGAGCAACTCACGGACGCACGCCGACCAAACTCACAGCCTTCTTGAATGAGTCACGCTTCAGTGCCTTGGTCAAGAAGTTAGCCAACTGTCGTGTTGTTTCAACCCACACGATGATGATGCTGCTGTCATGCAACAATGAACGCACATAGTGATACTCAACGTTAATGTGCTTTGTGCGTTTATGATGCACGCCGTCATTGTCTGCGATGGCCATGGCACTCTCATTGTCACAATGCAACGTGATGGATGCGACAGGCTGACGCAACTCGGACAACAGACGACGCAGCCACACACTCTCACATGCGCCTGAGCCAAGAGCCACATACTCAGCCTGAGCAGTGCTGCGTGCAATGCACCCCTGCTTGCCACTGCGCCAGGACACAGCTGTGCCGCCAATCAGAAAGATCCAGCCTATGCGACTCTTACCGTCCGGACTGCCGGCCCAGTCACTGTCCGTGTATCCCATCGCAACTACAGACGGCTGACGGCGGAACATGAGACCTCGCCGAGGAGTCGAGACAACATAGCACAGTACTTGGATCGCGGCCTCGTAGTGGAGGTAACGCGGCTCCTGAGAGAACTGGGCAAGGAGGTTGACGGCGAAGGCAATGTCTGGGCGCGTCGTCATGGCCAGGAAGATCAGTGACCCGATGACTCGCAGGTACGTGGTCACGACAACTGGCTCCCCCACGATGGCTGGGTCGGGACTCTTCAGCTTCACATGGCCATCGGGTGACATGGGTGAGGATGTGCTCGGCACAAGTGGCAGGTCCTCCTCAAAGCGGGTGGAAAGAGTGTGCACATAGGCGGCCTAGTGGATGTGCAGGACACCCTGGGACCGATCATACTCAAGCTCCATTACCAAGAAGACTCTGGGAGATCCGAGATCCTTCATCTTGTAGGCGGTGTGCAGCAAGTCCTTGACGCACTGGATGGCAGTCTTGTCTAGCAACGCGATGAGGAGATCGTCGACGTAAACCAGAACAGCGGCGATAGCTTGGCCTCGTGGACTGACAAACAGTGTGGGGCCAGCGGTGCTACGCTGGAGTCCTCCCTAAAGGAACGTGCTGCTGATTCTTGGTTCCAGCACCGAGGCGAGTGCTTCAGGCCATGGAGGGCCTTACGCAGTCGCCAGACTCTCCCAGTGTCGTCGTCGAAGCGTGGGGGCTGCACCATGTAGAGCTCCTCACCCTCTAGTGAACCATGGAGAAATGCGTTCCTCACATTCATCTGATGCATCTCCCACCCATGCTGGGCAACCAGGCTGAAGAGCGCCCGGCTAGTGGAGATCCGGCCAACTGGGGCAAAGATCTGGTCGTAGTCGACCCCAGGAATCTGGGCAAACCTCTTGGCTGTAAGGCGGGCCTTGTACTTGTCCAAGGACCCGTCGGGCTTCCACTTGCGCCAAGAAAACCACTTCGCGCCAATAGCCTTCCGACCTAGAGGATGTTCGACGAGGTCGTACACATGGTGCTGTCGGATAGCAGCGAGCTCATCGGCATAGGCGGTGTCCCAATGTGCGGCCTAAGGAGAGGCTCGTGCCTCGCGTAGGGTGGCTGGGTCCTCCGGGCGTGCTGTGGAATGGACTGAGAGAGCGTGTGCATCTCGAGCCCCTATTTGGATGCATGCGAGTGCAGCCACGACAGTGTGCCGATGCTCGTGATGGAGCATGGCGTAGCCTAGTGCGGAGCTCGGGTGAAGGTCTGCAA
Source organism: Penium margaritaceum (assembly GCA_023375785.1). Classification (NCBI taxonomy): domain Eukaryota; kingdom Viridiplantae; phylum Streptophyta; class Zygnematophyceae; order Desmidiales; family Peniaceae; genus Penium; species Penium margaritaceum. Next base: position 55,838 of record SZWC01010368.1, read on the forward strand.
TGATGGCTGAGGTGGTCAAGCCGAGGGCCTTGGTGCCAGGGTCCCCACTCACGAACGTAGGAGTGGAGGAGACACGTGGAGCCACGGGGGGTCGAGGCGCCACGGAGCGTGGTACAACAGTCCGCACGCTCGTCGACGGTCTGGGTCGGAGGCTGCTGCCTGGGCCACGTGTGTAGAGTGGCAGGGAAGGAGATGGCACGGAGTCCGCTGGGCTAATGGAGGCAGACGGGGTTGCTGGCCTGGAGGGACCAGCGGATGCAACAGGGGGAGCTGGCCCAGATGGGTCGGCGGACGCGACTGGGGCTGCTGGCCCGGAGGCACTGGCGGGCACGTATGGGACTGCCGGACCGGAGGGGCCAGCGGACACGACTGGGGCTGCCGGTCCGGAGGGGCCAGCGGACGCAACTGGGGTTGCTGGCCTAGAGGGACTGGCGGGCGCGTCTGGGACTGCCGGACCGGAGGGGCCAGCGGAAAGGACAGGGTCTGCCGGCCTGGAGGGACCAGCGGACGCGTCTAGGGCCGTGGGCTCAGAGGGGCCGGCAGCCGCGACAGGGGCTGCCGGCTCAGAGGGATTGGGAAATACGACGGGGGCTGTTGACCCAGGGGGACCAACAAATGTGACTTGGGCTTCCGACTCTGAGGGACAAGGGGATGTGTCACCCGAAAGGGACAGGACGGAGGACGGACTCACTCCCCCACACAACGGGATAGACACGGACGTGCCGAAGCGAACGAGGTCGCGAGGAAACAGGTCCTCGAAGAAGAGTGCATCTCCGGACTCGACAATGCAGTGCCGGGAGGGATCCCAGAAGCGCCAGGCCTTGGACTGACGAGAGACACCAAGGAAGGTGTAGGGACGTCCGCAGGGGGTGAGCTTGCTGCCTTGTTGTGGGGCGGGCAGCCGCACCACGGCCACGCAGCCCCAGACGCGAGCCGGGCAGAGGTTAGCGCATTGACCGCACCAATGCTGGTAAGGCATGGACTGGCGGGGAAGGGGACAGTGGCAAATCCGGTTCCAGACCCTGGTCATGTAGGCCATGGCTTCAAAGGAGAAGCCATCGGAGAGACCGGACTCGACCCGCATGGTGCGGACGGCGGCGGCCATGGTACGGTTCTATCGTTCAGAAACACTGTTCTGGGCGGGCGTGTAGGGCGCGGATGTCTCATGGTGGACGCCGCGTGAGGTGAGAAAGGTTGTGGCCTCGCCCATGTACTCATCACCGCAATCGGAGCGAAAGTGGCGAAGAGGACGGCCACACTCGTGCTCCGCACGGATAAGCCAGTCCTGGATGGTGCGGGCGACATCGCTCTTTTGCCGAAGGCAGAAGACCCAGCGGTAGCAAGAGTAGTCGTCAGTGAGGGTGAGGACATAGCTACCGTGCTCGCTGACGGACTCGGTGGGGAGAGGGCCCATGACGTTTGCATGGACAAGGTCAAGAGGGGCGGACGCACAGGAGGAAGACAGAGGGTACGTGGACCGGTGCATCTTCCCCTGAGTGCAATCAATGCACTGTGTGCGGCACGAGAGCAGGAAAGTCTCCGGGTCGAGGCCCTTGGCAGGCTGGGTGCGGAGCATGCTGTCTATGGCGACGTAGTGGACGTGGCAAAGGCGGCTATGCAAGAGGTGACTGTGCGAAGGGGAGACCGTGCTAGTGACAAACACACGGCATGTGGCGGCCGACGGGGAGGAGACGGAAGGGGAGGAGGGGAGACGGGGCACATGCCACAGGATGCCACGGGCGATGGCGTGCAGGATAACGAGACCAGACGGACGCAGCGACACAGTGCCAACACCAAGCGAGTGCACAACGTCCATGCTCATGCGGTCAAGTGGAGTGATAGACAAGAGGATGAGCTCGAGACCAAGGACGAAGAGGACGTTGGTCAGAAAGACGTCATCGGCAGGACCACGGAAACGAACAACGCTAACACTTGTCCGCACCCCGTTTGGACACTGGAGACATCGCCTACAGGACCGAGCATACTAAAGGCCTCACGAGAGGCCGTCATGTGATGCGTGGCCTCGGAGTCGATGATCCAGGTCGCAGCGGGGTCTTGGACCGAGGTCGCCAGATCGCTAACGGTCACATGGCAGCAAGCAAGGTGTCATTTTGTAGTGCCCCTTGACCACTGCTGTACTTTGGACAAGTGTAGGCATGCACTGCTTCTTTTGGAGTAAGTCCCCTACGTTCAGTCCTGATAGTCTAGCCGGTAAACGCCTTATGCGACAAGCCTGTGAAGCGTAATGGTTAGCGCACCAGAGTTAGAGCTGTGAGGTCACGGCTTCGAACCCTGGTACGGGCAATTTTCTTTGTGACCCATAGGATGAGTGGAAGCTTCTAGGATGCTTCCATTGGAGGTTGCCACTTGGCGGTCACAGGACACATGACGTGGCAGACTAGTGAGGTGGCCCAAGATTGCCCTGGAAGTGGCCCTCCAAGGAGCCACTGCACACACAATTCTAGAGCCGGCTGTAGGACTATAAGTACATGTCACTTGCATGTGATTACTTATCCACTTCTTACCCTTGAGACTTGTGCTGAAAACTAAGGCATAAGTTGGCCAAACAAGGGCAGA